>CACVCL010018689.1:0-123645 GCA_902729485.2 Mus minutoides | reverse complement strand
GTTAGTTCATGGTTATTCTTCCACCTATAGGGTTGAAGACCCCTTCAGCTCCTTGGGTACTTTCTCTAGCTCCTTCCTTGGGAACCCTGTGTTCCATCTAATAGCTGACTGTGAGCTTCCACCTCCATGTTTGCCAGGCATTGGTATAGTTTCCCCCGAGACAGCTATATCCGGGCCCTTTCAGCACTATCTTGCTGGCTTATGCTATAGTGTCTTGCCTTATGCTTTTTAACATGCAATTATTATAGGGCTGGGTGAGTCAGTTCATTCACCAATCTGTCAACAAGTGTTTGCTACGGCATGCTCCAGAATCAGGACTGCAGAATTAGGTCTCCTTGAAATGTTCAAGTACTTGTGTTCTTGTGGTTAAGCCAACCATCTGAGGTTCACACATATTATCTAACAGTTTGGGATCCTGATAGACACAGAGATGGAGTAAGTTGGCCTACCGTTCTGGGGTACTTGGTTTTAAACATCACCAAGGAATACCATCACAAGGGAAAGTGGGTGATATAGAATACCTGCCTCGCATTCTAATGTGTTAGGCCAGGTGGTGTAAGACTAAGAGAGAGCCACCATCTTGAGCCCCAACACGATTGAGGTGGACTCCTGGCATAGCTCTGTCCCTCACCAAGATGAATGTCCTGTTGTGCTGTAGATGTAGCTACTGACAAGTTATGAATAGTGCCAAAGACATCTATATATCAAATGTTGCAGGAAGTGAGGTGGCCTATAGAGGACAAAAATAAAAAGTCCAACCTTGAAATGTCACACAGGAACAGTCAAGTCCATCTGTGCCACCTGTCAGCTTGCATCCATCGTACAAGTCAGTTTCAGTGACAAGAGGACGTGTGGCTGAAATTAACCCTTTGTTTATAGATCCCATTTCCACATAGGGCTGGGGTTATGAGCGTGATCTCGGGGAAATAGCAAGTCCTTATCACTCAGAGGGGAGCAGCCGAGGATGAGAGCACATGAGTGAGAGAATGCAATTATGAGGTTTCAGGCTCTCTCTATTAGTGTCTGGTAGAGAGGAGCAGATGAGAGTGTGCCATTCAAGTTTTTACAGAAGGAGCACAGGTACTAGTTTATCCAACTGACTAGTTCGTTCTAAAGCTCAGCGTTAGAAAATACCAGGATCAGACACTAGTAGATTAAGGAAATGTAAACATTATCTGCTTATCTTTGGATTTATCAAGCAAGAGTCTTAGAAGGTTGCAAGGCTTTCCAGGGGTCCCTCCCCCAAAATACAGGCTGGGTAGTCCTGCTTCAGCTCATCTCCCAGGCCCTGGGACTCAACCCCAGGCCTTTTCCTTCAAATCAAATGAGCTGACATTTTCTCAGAAGCATCTGCATATTCTTCCTCTCCCGGGAGTCTCTTAATGGATCTGAAGTGGGTAATGACTGACTTACAAGATGGACAGACAGCAACTGCTGTGATTTTCACACAAACTGGACGGGAAGACTCATTTCCTTTCCTTTGACTTTTTGCCTCTTTGTTTTCTAGGGCCGGTTGCAAAGGATGGCCCAGGGGGACCAGGGGAACCATTACTCTGTTGAAGATTGTTCTCTTCTATAAGGAAGTCCTTAGAGAGAAGTGATACCTTCCCACTGCATATGTTTAAAAGACCGAAGCATCCCTCTCTCCCCACACTGTTCTACTATACCTCCCCCTGCCTTTGATTAAGAACTGTTTCTGATTCACTTCACCCCCTCTGGGACAAGATTCTACGATGAGTGCTCCGGCACTGGTCAAGATTAACAGACATGGGAGGTCTCTTCAAAATATGACAGCCAGACTGAAGAGATAGCTCAGCACATACTACTCTTCCAGAAGACCCAAGTTTGGGTCCCAGCATCCATGGCAGGTGGCTCAATATCTTCTTCTGGTCTCCAAGGGGGAACCACACATATGTGGCATACGC
Source organism: Mus minutoides (assembly GCA_902729485.2). NCBI lineage: Eukaryota > Metazoa > Chordata > Mammalia > Rodentia > Muridae > Mus > Mus minutoides. The sequence continues at coordinate 121,720 of CACVCL010018689.1, read as the reverse complement.
ACATAGAAATAAACATTTTGAAGAACAAGGCAGCGGAAGGCACATTTAAGAAATACAAGATATTAAGTAAAACAGTGAATGCAATGCTTTTAAAATTTTAGTTTGACAATAGGAAGTAATTTTATAACAACGTCTTCCCTAAACAGTTGAAACTATTTATCTTTCTGTCTGAAGAGACCAAACAATCAGTATTGATCCCGAGGCCCCCTTTCCTGTTGATGACTTATAGCACAGTTGGGGGCTACAGGGTGAGTCACAGGGCTAATTCCAGCTGAAGGTAGCAGTCCAGAGAAATCACAACTCCTCTTACTTGCTTCCAGATCTGGACATTTCTATATAATCAAGAGCCAGGGCTCTGCCTACCCTCTATTCCACACAAGCCCAGGGGCACAACAGTGGACTTCCTTGCCTAGCTCTGACCGTCTTTCACCAAGACCCCAACGTTTCACTCTCAAAGGTGCAGGCTGTTTACAAAGCAACATTTCCTCATCCCTCACATTCCCGCATCGGTGGCAGACTGGTGGCATCTGGTTCAATATTTCATTAAATCCTCCTGCAAACTAACAGTTCAATCTATTAGGAAACTACAGACCCTGAGCAACATAAATTACCTGGCGGTGGAGCACACAGCACAAGCCATGTCCTCTGGAGACATTTGCAGCCTGGAGTCCCTGCACATTCTAGATGCATGAAACATGACCTTTACAAACCTCTCTCAGATGGTAATAAACACAGAAATGAAAGGAGTCAGGGGGGGGGGGGGCTCCTTAGCTAGAAAGGTTAGTTGGGTCCAGATTGAAGGATTTCCATGTGGTACCTTAATTACATGAGATAAAACTAGAGTTCTCCCATGGATTTTATTTGTGTGTGGATACATGCCTGTAGCCCAGACTTTTGCACTCCTTTCCTGACCCTCTGCAAATGACAGACCACTCACGAGGAAGCCACACTGAGGTCTGTGCATAACGGAAAATTCAGAGCTGATTTATTCTTGCTGCAGGGCATATGTGAGCTAGGAGGCCGGGTGTGCAGCTTCATGCTGGACCCCTTTGGAACCTGAGTGCTTGGTCAGCCCCACCTTCAACTGTAGCTGTCACTTGACAAGTTCTGGATACCAGGCACCTTTGATGGCACAAGTATTTGTGACATCATTATACAGACCCCTCAGCTGGTTGGTTTTTGTTAGCTTGACACAAACTTATATGTATTTGGGAAGGAATAATTTTTTTCTTTTGCAGGGGTAGGGGTAGGGAGAGGTGGAGGGTGGAAGTTGAGAGATAGTATCCTTATGCAGTTCTGGCTATCCTGAAATTCACTATGTAGACCAGGCTGGCCCCAAACTGACAATGATCTGCCTGCCTCTACTTTCCTAGTGCAGGTATTAAAACATGCACCACGCTGGGTGGTGGTGGCACATGCCTTTAATCCCAGCACTTGGGAGGCAGAGGCAGGCGGATTTCTGAGTTCGAGGCCAGCTTGGTCTACATACAGAGTGAGTTCCAGGACAGCCAGGGCTATACAGAGAAACCCTGTCTCGAAAAACAAAACAACAATCAAACAAAAAAAAACCGAAAAAACAAAACAAAAAACCCAAACCATGCATCACTACACTGGGCCAAAGAGAGAATTTTAACTGAGTCAATGCCTCCGTGAGGTTGACCTGTATATAAGTGGGGCAATGTCTTGATTTATGATTGACGTGGGAGGGATTGGCTCACTGTGGGGAGTGCTAGCAGTGTGTTGAGCAGGAGATTCTGGGATGTATAAGAAAGCAGGCTGAGCAGGTCAGTAGGCAGCACTCCTCCATGGTCTCTGCTTTAGTTCCTTTCTCCATGTTTCTGCTGTGAGTACCTGCCCTGACTTCCCTCAGGAGTGCATATACTGTAGGATGGGACAAACCCTTTCCTTCCCGAGTCTCTTTCAGTCCTGCTATTGCATCACAGCAATAGAAACTCTAATACAAACTCAAAGAGATTAACTATAGGCCTAAAAATGCCTTCAGTCCAGCATTAACTATGTGGTGCAGAGAGAAGAGGAGAATGAAGCTTTAATAACAACAGACGCTCAACTCATTTGCAAATTTATTGCTTGGTAGTTAGAGGGAGCCCAGACTCCTTGGCTGGCAGAGCAATCGATCATACTAGGACCTGTTCTGGGCCGTATACTTTCTCCATGCATCTGAGGCCTGTCCCAGATGAAGACTTCTTGATTGGGGAGTTTACCTAGCCACACTCAACAAACGAGATGTTTCAGATTAATTGCGCAGTCCACGGATTGTCACTGCTGTGGCATGAAATCAGCGTGGCTGACATCACTCAGCTAAGCAGTCATCAGGGAAGTCATATGGAAGTGATTTATGCAGAAACTGTAAATTAGGAGCCACAGCTGTGGTTGTTCCCCTCCTCCAACGAGGCATCTAACTTAGCTGGGCTTGGATTTTTTTCACTGTGAAATGAGGGATTACGAAGAGATGAATCCTAAGATCACGCTTCTTAGCTTTTGAATCTTATGCGCTACTTAGATAGAGCAATCATGAGCATTGGATGCAGGCCACAGGGCAGAGGTGTGAAGTGAATACAGATGTGCTAAATCCTGCCTTCAAATAACACTGTCACTTTAAAAGAAGTACAGAAAATAAATGGGCCAACATAGAATATATATCATATATATATATATATACACACACACATATCATATATAGATAGGTATATATCATATATATGCATATATCATATATATCATAGAATAAATATATATCATATATATGTATAGTCACATATATCATAAAATGAATATATATGTGTGTGTGTGTGTGTATATATATATATATATATATATATATATATATATATATATATATACATACATACATATATATCTTACTACCATATTTCAGGGAATTAGTATCAACCTGGCCTATATGAACATACATGCTTGTTATGAAAAGTAATCACGTGCTGGAGAGATGGCTCAGCAGTTAAGAGCACTGGTTGCTCTTCCAAAGGTCATGAGTTCAAACCCCAGCAACCACATGGCGACTTACAACCATCTGTAATGAGATCCTATGCCCTCTTTTGGTGTGTCTGAAGACAGCTACAGTATACTTACATATAATAAATAAATAAATACATTTTTGAAGAAAATCAACCTAAGCAATTTCTGAAGACTAAAGAAAACTCACATATGCACATGTAACATGCCAAGTTCCTGCCTCTAAGAAAATTCTTTCCCCTGTGAAATATATGAGATCTTGGGATACCAAGAGTAGACAGTCTATCCTTTCTTCCTCATTGATAAAAGACCACATGGAGGCCATTTTGTAAAGAATGTGCTCAAACAAGGTGTCTGAAACAGACTGCTGGTCTGAATTGGAACAGCCCCTTCAGGCTCATAAGTTTAAAGGTTTGGTTCCTGGTAGTTAGACAGTTTAGGAAAAATTAGGAAGTGCAGCCTTGTTGGAGGAAGTAAAGTCACTAGGGGTGGGCTTGGAGGTTTCAAAGGCACAGGCTGGGCCCAGTCTTGTTCTCTCTCTCTCCTTCCCCACCCACCTCTCTCTGCCTTTGGACCAGATATGAGCTCTCATCAACACCATGCCTGCCTGCCTGCTAACAGACTGCCTGCCTTGATGATCACGGACTAACCCTTTGAAACTATAAGCAAGCTCCCAATTAAGCGCTTTCTTCTATAACTGGCCATGGTCATGGTCTCTCTTTAGAGAAATAGGTCAGTAACCGAGACATAGGCCTATCACTTTAATTTACCTTCCAAATTCCCACCAAACACAATTTTGTTCTCATGGTTTTGCTAGGTAATTTTCTGCCCATTGGCTATATTTTTGAAGAGGTAACACTGGGCTAGCCACTTGCAAACATCTATTCACAACACATCGTGAAATTCCAGTGCAGTGGCCAAACCATACTCTATAAACTATTGGAAAATAGGACTCAATGACCCATAAATTAGTATAATATGGTAAATTATCTACTTCATATCTAGATATTTTCTCTCTTCCAATAACACAAACAACCGAGTCCTGATTCTAGTTATAAAGAAAAACTTAGAAAATAGCCGCTTTAAGAAAAAAATGGAAGTAACTTCTCTCATTAATGAAGAGGGAGTCGCAAATGAGCAAATATAGCAAATTTGCTAGAGAAACATTATTAAAAGTCAGAGTAATGATGTAGACCATGCACTGCCTTCCCCCACTTTGATGCTCCATAATTGCGATAAAACTTCCAAGTGCACTCTGTAAGAATTCCAAGCGCACTCTGTAAGAATTCCAAGACTCTTACCATGGTCTGCTACTTGGGATCGCCTAGCAAGTGCTCTTCCGATCCAAGTTTTAATGAGAGAACCAAATGGTTTGGCCTAGATGTGAGTCTGGCTGTCATCAAGAGTGAAAATATGTTCTTGTCAAAAGTGTTTCAAAATATTTAGTAGCTTTTGGGATGCATCTGTCAAACTAATACCAATAGTATGAAGTACAGTTGAAATACATGGCAGAAAGCACATGAACACTGCTAAATATTTTTAGCAGCGTGCTAGAAATACACTGTGTGTTGTCCAGAGTGGAGAAGTAGGGACAATTTCTTGCTCAGAGGGAGGCAATCCATGGGTAAAATATTTGTGACAGATGGAAAAAGAAGGGACGGGGAGCTGTCATGAGCTGGTGTGGAGCCATAATGCTTCAAGTAGCAAGATGTAAGTCACCACAGGCTGTGACAGGCTGTTTCCTACATTGCTGGAAAGTGATACGTCAGTGTGTGATGCCCTGGCATGTCACCAGGGTAAACATAACAATGGTTCTTCCGTGTTCATTTTACCCAGCTTCTAACATGCTAGAAGGCACGGAACTCTGTCTCTTTGGGACCCACAGTGTTGGACACACAGCAAGAACAGGTTTGGATCATGACAGCCTCTCTCCAAACTCAGTGTGGGGCTATAAACCAGGAAGCAGGAAGCAAGAAGCAAGAAGCAAGAAACAGGAGGTAGGAAGCAGGAGGCCTTCAGTCTTTCAAGGAACTCACAAGTTGCAGAGCTGAATAAAAGAGGTTTACAGGTGAAATAGGATTTTTGTGATGTGAAAGCCACTGAACTGGAAAGCTATGCATTTAAGGAAGAAACTTGCTCTGCTCCCGCAACCCCTGCTGTGTTCTTATTTCCACTCAGTTGTGGTCTATTTCAATTGTACTCAGACTTTTGATGTGGCAAAGGCTTCTGGAGGCCCCTAGGGCCTGACTCTCTTGGATGAGTTCTGACTTATACAGGCCCGGCTTTTAGGCTGTCCACCTGGGTCTGCTATATAACTGCCTTCTTTCTCTAATGTGCATAGATAAGGAACATAGGCATACTGGTCACAGTGCAGGGCAGAGTTTCTGGTGTGCCCCCTTCCCCAGCTCACTAGAAAGATAGTTCTTCCATCTTTTGCATTTCAACCAAAGGACGCTAATGGTTTGGAATGACAGCTCTGGAGATGGCTTTCCCCCCTCTCTCCCTCCCTCCTTCCCCTCACTTCCCCTCTCTCCTCTCCGGTCGGTCTGTTAATCTGCTGACCATGAGATCTAAAATGACTTGCTTTTCTTGTTGGGTTGGGTTGAAGTTAAAATGAGATAGTGAGATATAATCACTGGGTAAGTGTAATGTCCAATTGGGAAAATACGCATAAAATGTGTTACCTAAGTGCCTGGTTTGCGTCAGAGGCCTCACTTAGCAGACATTGATCACCACCTCTACTGACACTTGATAAGACTAGGATCATACACTCATTCATCAGTGTGTCGGTAATTTAGATTCTTTAAGGTAAACCTTCTTTTATCTTCTTGTGTGAACCTTGTTTTATCTTCTTGTGTGTTCTTTGTCATCTCTTCTGATCAATAATCTTGTTTGGAAGAATAGTGGGCTTTGTATGCCACCATGAAGTGTCCCCAGATAGGGTAGGCTGGAGAAATTCCATCAGCAGACATTGTCTTCAGAACGCCCATAGTCTTAGAAAATGGGTTCTTCAGATGCAGGGTTGGGAAAAGGCGAACTGGATTTCTTTGCTGGGGATATTGCAGCTTAGAGCTAGAGGGGTTACAAGCACACGTAAGGCCTTGGATTCCACAAAGGGGAGGGAGAGAGAGCATGTGTGTAAGGGCATAGACAGACTGTGGTCGCTAATGAAATAAATCAAGTACGTTTGGGTCCATCAAGCCTCTTTTGGGTACTGGGATACAGATATGCCTCTTAGGCGGAGTGTGAAGGGGATCATATATTGGGCAATCTGCTTGGTCCTTTTTTGCTTTCAGTGCTGAAAATTGATTCCAGGGCTTTGGATATGTGAGGTACATAGTCTATCATGGAGCCATACCCAATGTGAGAAACAGATATGTTTAAGCCACAGTTCTTGACCTCAGAGTCTCTAGTCAGTTGAAAGCCACTGAGTCTTCTCTAAAACAAAGTCTATTTTGAGAGAGTCAAGCTAGAGATAATGTAAGATATGTAATGGAATCTTCCTTCGCCCAAGAAAAACTCTAACTCTATATTTTAATGACCATCCCCTATAGCCCCACACTATGTGTGCTGGCCGATTCCATCTCAATGGCCATCTTGTCTACCTTGAGGAGACGCTGTTAATGATGCAGAAGATGCTTTCTGAGGCAGATTGGTTTGCTCACTATTTCAGTTTGTAAAGATACCAGAAAACCACAGGTAGCATGCTTCTAATATGGCTTCAAGGGCTTCTATGACCTCAGGCCAATTAGACAAATGTGTACCAATTACACAAGCAATCTATTTCTGTCATATGAACAACATGATTTTCCTAGCTATGCAGCTCAGGCCTTACAGTCCAAAAGGATGACACACCATTTGTTTAGTCAGCAGAGTTACCCAGTGCTTTGAGACTTATTGAGAAGATAGTGATAGGAAGTCCAACTGTCTCTAAATATTTTCTGCCAATATTAAGACCTTTTTCCTTGTGAAAACATATACTCCATTTTAAAGCATGTAGTTCATTGGTGGCGTTGGGTAACCATGTCACCATCCTACCTTCACCACTACCTACCTCTGGAAATTGCCATGACGCTAAACTGCATCCTGTTCCCATTAGACACCAAGTGCTTGGCTCTTCCTCAGCCCTGGGTAATTCTGTGAAAGTGACTACTCCTGATGCCACAAAGGAGCAACGTCACATGGCATTTACCATTCAGTGATTGGCAGTTTTACTTAACCTAGTGGATCATATGTGGATAGCTACGGTCAGATATGTTTCCTTTTTTAAGGTTGAATGTTACTCCGCCACACTTTGCGTATCTGCTCGTTTGCCAAAGGATGCTTGGTTGGCTGCTGGCTTTTAGCTTCTGTGAATGATTGTGCTGTGACAATGAGCATGTAAATATGCCTTTATGACTCTTCAATTCTTTGAGAAATGACCAAGCATGACTTCCTTTTATAATTAAAGGCAGTAGGCTGCACTGTGGGGCTCAAACACAGCACCTTAAAGCGTTGCATGAGCACCTCAAAAAAGGAATTTGAAAGAGAAACACGTTTAACACGCTCTGTTGGCCAAGGCACAAAAATTAACTAGGTGAAAAGAGAGTTCTGGGCTAACAGTCTCATTCAATGGGGTCTTCAAGTCATAGTGATAAACATTTCAGAATCCAAAAATCTATTTTAATTTGTTTTTTTTTCTTCATTCTGCTTCGTTTGTCTCTTAATTTATGGCTCTTTCATCGGAGCTGTTTCATTTACTGTAGCTTAATTTGATTTGTTATTTATTCAGAGTTCCAGTTAAATTGTTGAAAGTTCTTCACGTATTATCACCCAAATTAGCAGCACAACGCCTGAAAGAGAAATGATTGCTGAGTGCCCTCGACTGAACTAAAAAGGCCGAAGCTAATGCAGTGGTCAGGACGGTAATTAAAGATATTTTTGAGAATTCAAAATTTTATAAATCACAGGACACATGGTATTTAAAAAAAAATTGTGAGCAATGTCCTCTGTGTCTCACGTTCAGAACAGGGCCAGAAAAATCAATGAGCAGTGTTGCTCTGCACATAATCAGATCTATAATTCTGACCTTTGAAACAGTGAACTTCGTAATGGTCCTCATTCATCAAGCGCTCTTCAGCTCAGCTTCTCCCTCCACATAATGAATTGTCCTTTTACTCAGATACTTAATGACTTAAGTTTAGGCGCTACTCTTTAGGCCATAGCTCGCCATGAAAGTGAAGGGGGCACTTGGGATAGGAGCCTGTCATTCATACTGTTCTTTTCGAACACTGTGGCCCACACTAGGCTGATCTATCTGGAGGAGCGTCTCTAACAACTTGGGCAACAAGAGGTTGACCAGGGCAAAGGACACTGCAGACTCCTGAGGGGCTGATGCAGCCTGTTCTCAGAAATGAACAGCTGAGGATTGACTAATGTGTGGGTCCCCCAACAAACTCTCCCTAAGCTAGAGGGAGGTAAAGTTTCAGGAGTCATGCTAGGACTCTAGAGTTCCAGGTCATAGTTTATACAATAAGCATGATCTTAGGGCAATGCCTAGGGAGAAGAATTAGACTTGCTTGGAAATTCAGATGAATAGGCTCCTGCAGTCTTAGAACTTGCAAAACCGTGGTATTAGCAGAGAGTAAACTTGATCCTAGACAAAGAGTAGAGGTATGTGTGCAGCTGCCTGCCAAGGAGCTGAGGTGGAGCGGGCTGGCCTGGCCATATGTGAATGTGTAGCACAGTCGGCCATTAGGGGGAGTTGGAGCTGATTGAGGAGTGGTGACAACACTATGATAGTAGGCACTAGGTATGCTATGACGGCTAAAAGGATCGCTGTCAGCCAAGACTACAAAGATCACAAGGTCACAGATAAAAGACATTTTGCTACCGAGCATTTCGGTAAACGTCTTCTTCCTCAATCCCATTTTATCAATATTTCTTTTGGATAGAGGCTCAATGAGTCAATGTGTTGCACAAACTCATTATTTAAAATGGTCAAAGGAGCCTATAATAAGGAAGTGGTAGGTGATTAGCAGCCCAAGGCTGTCCTGAGGGTGAGATGCCTCAATGACTCCCAGACTGATTGTTACCACAGGCTGAAGTCTAGACTTCTCCACTGTAGAAGCCCTGGGTAGAAGACTTGAAAAAGCTAATATTTTTATTTAAGACCCATGACTACAGTATAGAGAAAAATTCATTTTCACATCTGTTTCTTCATTTTAAATCTTAATTCATGTTACTCATGAATAAAATGCTGAACAGTATACTATTTATAAAAGTGTGTTTTGAAGGTGGCAGAAAGGTAAAGTAGTTGTTCCCAGAGCCTGAGCAAGGTTTGGAGGAAGAAGGGGGACACCAGGGCACAGGGTGCAGTGGCCTGTGTGGGGACTATCCAGTACTTGGTAGCATGGGAGGTAAACTGTCCTTGACACCAGTTAAGCAAATATAAAGAGAATTTCAAATGTTCCCAAGAAAGAGAAGACATACATTTGAGGTGACGGCCATGCCAGCAACCCTGACCTGACCCCTATACATCCTGCACGTGTAGTGGATACTGCATTGCGCCCTTTAAAGATGTATTAGTATCATGTACCCATTAAAATGAGCGCAATAAAAATGTAACAAATAATAGTTTAAGTAACTACAACTGATTAGTCCATTCATCTTTTAATTAAGCCTATAGAAATTAAATATACATTTATTCAATTCAACTACTTTCATATTTTCACTTAAGATTATAGTCAAGCTTCAAAATAATCTTACCTTCCAATCTGGCAATGTATCCATGAGAACACTTGTATTACAGGAAAGCTAATCAAATGTGATACTATGTAACATATATTCCTGTGTTTTTACTATTTGTGTTGCAGAAAGGAACACAGCATTCCCCATGTTTTTAAAAGCATAAGCAATTAAAATGCTTGCGCTATGTATTGTTTGTTTGTTCATTTGTGGTACCAGTGATGGGAGCCAGAGCTTATACATGCCAGGAAAACACTCTATTCTGTACGCTTGCATTAAACAGGTATTTTGTTTGCCTTTAAGGAAGAGGTATTCTGCATGCTTGCTCTAGACCAAGCACTGTGACAGGTGTGAGGCTAGGTGCTGAGCATGGTCACCAGGGGTCGTCTCATAGCCCCACCATCTAACAGGAAACATAGACGACACCAACGCCATCTTGAGAGTGGTCTTGTGGAGAGTGGATACCAGTGCGGAAGTGAGTACTTGGGAGAGCACAAATCCCAGGTATCTGAATTAGAATCGGCCGCCCAAGCACAGACAGCCTGGTCTCCAGTCACGCAGACAATGTCCCAAGCTCCTGGCATTCTGGCTAGACTCCACCCCCACAGTTACCTGACTATAGCCAGGTATGCTCCTTCCCATAGTTACCCGGTAGCCCAGCCCACTATAAAAGAGGCTACTTGGCCCCTCTTCGCTCTCTTTAAGCTTTCACCTTTCTTACTCTCATCTCTAGCCCTCCTTCTCTCTCTCCCTTCTCCCCTCTGTCCACGTGGCCATGGGTGGCCTCTTTCTACCTTCTCTCTTTCCCCACTGCTTTCAACAATAAAGCTCTAAAACCATAGACTGTCTCTGCTCATCAAGGCCTGCCATACTTGAATGATGGGATAGGTTTTCCCTTAAAGAGCTGCGACTAACCCCCTCCCGCCCCCCAGCCCTGAAGGCCTTCCTGTGCTCCAGCCACAGACTGGACCAAGGACCATAGACTCTTGCTTGAATGGGAACCACCCAGTGCCTCCCTCTCCCCCTGCCCTCTCCTCCCTTTGGCCTCGGGGCTGACCAAGCTGCTCCTGGGGCCTCCATTCTGTTCTCAGCTCTTCCATGGTGTCCAGCGTGTGATGCCCAAGACTGAGAACCTGTTATTTAGGACTGCCCCTTGTCTACCACCCGCCGAGCTGGGGTCCAGTGGCTTCCCACAGCCAGACACCCACCCGGGGCCTCGTGGAAAGCATGAGTCAGTCCTTCCACATCTGCTCTCCCAGAGCACCGGAACTCTGGTAGGACTCGGGTTTTTTCCCACTCACTTCTTTCCCCCACACCCACTGCCACAGGTAGCACCTGTGTCCCAGCCATTACAGTGCAGGTCTCTGTGAAGAGTGGTTTTGAGCTACCTAGCCCTCCCATTGAGCAAGCAGGGTCGTCTGCATAAAGAATCCTAGTGGGTAACAGTGGGCTTTTCTTTGAGCTTTCAGGAATCTCAGAGGATGGACTGGGGAAGTCAACAGATGTGGTTAAATACACTCATGTGCACATCTATTCTGGTTCGAGCAAGCCAATGCATGTGCTGGGGTAAAACCTCTGGTCTTTATTTAGATGAGTCCACACTAAATGTACACATTTCATACATCACTGACAAAGAGGACACGAACATACACACTTCCTCGTGTACATTCGCAATGTGTGGTTTTGAAACTGGAATTTGAATTACATATCACACTTACATTTTCCACATTCAGGTTCACACTGGGCTACAGCCAGGGGAATTCTAGTGCCCATGAAAGAAGGTGGAGCAGGAGATACAGTCAACACCAGCTTGCCTCCAGCCACACATATCAAGTGTCTCTCTGAAAACAATGCTTTTATTAAAGTTTCCCTGTTATCTTTTTTTTTTTTAAAAGATTTATTTTATTTATTATATGTAAGTACACTGTAGCTGTCTTCAGACATTCCAGAAGAGGGCGCCAGATCTCGTTACGGATGGTTGTGAGCCACCATGTGGATGCTGGGATTTGAACTTATCACCTTCGGAAGAGCAGTCGGGTGCTCTTACCTGCTGAGCCATCTCACCAGCCCCCCCTGTTATCTTTTTGTTTGTTTCATGATGTCTGCATAAATATTTTCCATTTTTATTGCTAATTTTTTCTACATAGTACAAGTATTGTTTCAACAATGTTTTATAATTTGCTTCATTTGTAAAATGTACATTGGTTAATTGCATCATAGACAGCAGCAGGGATATGCATTTCTGGATTAAGATAGTTATGTATATCACTAACAGGTGTTTCCATAAAACACAGCTCCTGCTTAGTATTTTATATAATAATTCATATCTCTTTAATTATTTTTGAACAGTCACAATGTTGAGATTGCTATGTACCGTTGTGGCTTAGACAGGAATATAATTATAATTAATACAAATGCTCTCAAACTTAGGTAAGATCTACTGCAATTTTAGAAACGACAGCAAATATAATTAATCACAGTAAAATCGGCAGTGGTGATATACTAAAGTCTGTCAAACTGATATTTAGATAAATTATCCCTTATGGAAAATGTTGAAAATGCAGGTATTTTTATTTACACTAATGTACTAAAGCAGACGAGAGTAAAATATGTTAAAAAAAAAACACTTCCTATTTGCATTATTGTGAATCAGTCAAGAGAGTGCCTGCCATGAGGCTCTGCATAAAGCACTCATTTTCTACATGTTCTTTAGCACTTGCTGTCCCCAAGCACTGCGCTGCCAGAGACGCATGTCCCTTTAGGATAGGGACAGAAGACATGGACTTGCCCACAGATAGGATAAAAGCAAATGTGTGGGTCTTACCAAAGGTCTTTAAGAGCAAAGCTTTCATATCACTGGTTCAGGCAAAGCCTAATAGATTTGTGAGAGTTGTAGAATACTGTAATGCGCCCCTCAGGGCCATACCTGCCTTTGCTCACTGTCATCTCTATGCTAAAGCGTTCCATGAGTTGAAAGGCTTCATATTCTCTATTAAAGCTCTACCTTCAGCAAGTACTGATTCACAGGACTGTCCTCTCAGAAGGCAAAGGATGTTAGCGATGTCAGTACCCAACGATGCCTCCTTACGGCATGGCACTAGGACATGAGCCATTGCTGGGATTTGCCAGAACTCCAGGCTGACTGGCTTGAAGTGTGGAGCATCACAGATGGTGAGCTCATCCTCCACAGGACACACTCCCAGTGGCACTTGCAGAAATATTGATAAGTTTGTTTCAGTCTTCTACTTTCTCTTGTGCTGTGGCCATGATTGTACCCACCCAAATAGGCAGGTAGGCAGATAGGTGATAGATGTTAGATAGGTAGATAGATAGATAGATAGATAGATAGATAGTTAGATAGATAGATTATAGGTAGATAGATAATAGATAATAAATGTGAATAGATACTAGATAGATGATAGATGAATGATAAATAGATGATAGATGATAGATAGATAATTGATAGAAGATAGATGATAGATAGATGATAGGTGTTTGATAGAGATAGATAGATGATAGATAGATGATTTATAGATACATAGATAGAAGGCAGATGATAAATGGAAAGTAGATGATAGATACTAGATAGGTGATAGATAAATAGATAAATAGATGATTGATAGATATATTGAAGACAGATGATAGATGATAGAGAGAAGACAGATGATAAATAGATGGTAGACAGATACATAGATAGAAGATAGATAATAGAAATAAATCTGTGAGTAGAGGAAAGCCAGGCTAGAGGCACAAACAGAAAACCCCACAAAGTTTTATCCCACTAATTTCCACCTAGTAGAAAAAAATGGCCAGTTCTGTGCAGGCACGAGCACCTGAGGCCATTCTTGGCCTCTCTCTCTCTCCCCCATTTCCCTCATTGCCTGCTGGCTTCTCCTTATTTATTGAAGGTCTTCTATGTGGCGGTGCGAACTGTGGCTGAAAGACTCACCAGCCGACATGGCAGGGCTTCAAGCGAGTGAATAAAGAGGGTATTTGGGAGGCCTACTAGGTAGCTTAGATCATGAAACATGCTTGTTACCACAGCAACCAATGCATGATTCCTGCAACATCTTAACTAGTCTGTCTAAAAATGATGCTTGTCAAATTTAGACTTGAATTTTGGTGAAAAAACAAACAAACAACCTAAAAACTCCAAGTTTCGGGAATTTGTATCCTGTGTAGCACAGGACTAAAATGTAAAGCTCTGCATTTATAGGCTGAGTGTGTTGGCTAATCTGTCTTACAGAGAGAACATTCTCTATTTCAGAGAAAGCAAACACGGCCGTGGTACATGCTGTGCAGACAGCCCTGTTAAGATTATTGTGTAGTAAATAATCATGTAAAATCTGACGTGACTTATGGGTCTTTAGTCTAAAGTTGTATCAAGGCCATATGTTACCAGAGGCAATCTCTTCAAATGCATAATTTATAGCATCAGCCCTGTGACTACCTGAGAGACCTGGGTAGAGAAATGAACACATCTAGCAGAAAAAAAAGACCCTTGGAGGATTAGTTAGCATTTAGCTGAGGTCACAGGGGCAACTGAATTACTCCGTTTTAAGCTGTTGCTCACAGAGAGCTTGCTGGATGACATAAAGATCCAATCTAGTCTAAGAATTTAAAATAAGTCACAGAAATTCATTTTTGAATATCTACATGATATTCATGCCTGTTGTTCATGCCTAGTACCTATTGTTACTTGGGGTTTCCCTTGGTACATGTTAAGAGCAACAGGACTGGGGAGTGGTGGCGCATGCCTTTAATCCCAGCACTCGGGGGTGGGGGGGGGCAGAGACAGGTGGATTTCTGAGTTCGAGGCCAGCCTGGTCTACAGAGTGAGTTCCAGGACAGCCAGGGTTATACAGAGAAAACTTGTCTCAAAAAAACCCAATAAATAAATAAATAAATAAATAAATACTTGTCTAAAAAAAAAACCAATAAATAATAAATAAATAAATAAATAAATAAATAGCAATAGGAAAATCACTGATATCCCCAAATCGGTATCTACATAAACATTGAGGTAAGGATCAGGCAAAGATCGTCCAGACCAAAAAATTGAGTGATTAGGGATAAGAAAAAAGAGATAAACCAAAACAAAACCAGTATGAGATGTGAAGAAGAAGAGTGGGAAACAATGGTGCAAAAGCAAAGAAGGCTCGGCATGGTAGCTTATTCCTACAGTCCCGCCACTCAACTGGTAGCAGTGAGGTCTTGAGTTCAAGGCCAGCCAGGGCTCTAGAGTCAAACCCCATTTCACAAACACAAACAAGCAAAACAAAACAAACCACATGACAAGTGACAAAAGACACAGAAACAGGAAGGCGAACAGGGCTGGATTCACTTTTGTTCTGCCCGCAAAAGAACTCACGCATACAGGACTCTAACACAATGCTCTAACACAAGACTTATCTTCACTTTGGACATTCCTGGCACTCTACAAGCTCATGCAGAGTAAGGATTATTATTTCTCATCCACAAAGCATATCCATCTGCCAGGGAGTGCACCAGCATAATGGGATCCTGAACCCCAAATGTCCACAACCGACGTCTCTCCTTTACTGTTGAGTGTCTTCTAGTTCCTTCTCTGTTCTGCATTCCTACGAACAGTGTCACCACACTTACTTGCCGGAGGAAGAACTAGTTTCTTCTAAACTTTTCCTTTTCCCTCCAATAGGCATTAAAATGTACCTCCCAATGTCCCTTGTCATTCAATGGTCTTTTTACAACTGGTCTCCATCTTCCTATGTTCACATCTGAACTTAACACCTGGCTGACACCACCACCAGCTAGATTTCATGATAGAGTCCAGCCCCTGTCCATGACCACATATAACCTTCATGATCTTACCCTGGCAAGCCTGCCCATCCACTTCTCTTCCACCTCCTCCCATGACCACACCCTCACTCCATGGTTACAACTGCATTTAAAGAGCAAAGCAGCAAGCCCCATGAAGAACTTCTATCCACAGCTTCCAATCAGCTATATTTATATTTATATAAATTGAAGACTCTATTTTATTATTAAGTTGTGTTTTTTTTAAACTTGCTCACATAAAAGCAGACATTGAATATTTACCAAGGGAAGGAAAGAATTATTTATCATAACCAGATCTACTTATCTCTTCCACCAATGAGCGATCCCTCAGTCAGACAGAACCTTACTGTAACACTGAACTTGCTCTGACAACTTGGTCCTTCACATCTTTTACTTTGGGTCTGCTGATCATCAAGGTTGCTTTCTCATGGGGAACTGTGCTGATCAGCTGCTGTAACATGGTGTCAGCATAGGATGCTGGCTTGAGGAATTCTGCCCTCATAATTTTCATTATAACGGGAGGGAAGTCTTTCTTCTCAGCTCAGCTTAGGAGTATCAAATACAGAGCTGTCAGTCATTAGGACTGAACAATTGCTAGAGACTAAAACAAGATCACAGCTTTTAGATTATCCCACGGGAGGAAATGAAGTTCTTGTATTTATTTTGGCAGGATATGCCTTGTATATTCACAGAAAATAACCCAAGCATTTACTCTAAATGTCTGTCCCCTAACTGCAAATGCTATAGGATTAAAAATGCTCACAATCATGGAGTCTGAGTTGTATCTTGGCCACCGTTGCCTACCCAGTAAATGGATCTTTTTCATACACACATGAGGTGACCTGGCGAACAACAGAAATGAGTCCACTTTTGGCTACAAGCCTACCTCTTCTTCATGACCAGCACGACTCCAAGGAATATGATAAC
Source organism: Mus minutoides (assembly GCA_902729485.2). Lineage (NCBI taxonomy): Eukaryota > Metazoa > Chordata > Mammalia > Rodentia > Muridae > Mus > Mus minutoides. The sequence continues at coordinate 105,259 of CACVCL010018689.1, read as the reverse complement.
GAACAGCAAGATGCCCGCAATCACTCCGGCGATTTTAACCGTGTGGTCTGTTTGTTTCTCAGGTTCAGGGACAGGCTTTGGAGTAACGGCCCCTGGAGACAAAAAGGAGAGCAAGTGGGTAAGACAGAATAAAGATGTTACATTAAAAAAAAAATTTCCCCATGCATTTAACAGAATAATACAACTTATCAGAGCTGGCAGACAGACGGGCTTTGATTTTTTTTTTTTAAGCAGCTTTCCTAGATGCTGAAAGCATTGTAATTGTTCCGTTGCTCTTCAACACTTCACTCCGCCATAGCACACCCACGTCTGACCCTTTTATGACAGACTTCTCAAGTGCACTTTTAAATATTTTTATTATCTCTTTTAGCTCCCGTTCTTCCTCCATTAAAAAAATGCGCTAAGAGCACAATAGCTATTCCTGAGCCTTTATCCAAATTTTATTTGCTGGAACATTTTCCTCAATTATTTTTCATAAATGAAGCAATAATTCCATCACGTATTAGCCCAAACACCTGGAAGAGAGAGATAAGCTCATTTGCTATGCATCTTACCAGCAATTGTTTTTTTTTTTTTTTTTTTTTTTTTTTTTAACACAATAGGGACCCCCCACCTTTGGAAATCTGAATCTGGGTCACATCTGGTGAGCAAAAGGATCCTTCTAAGCAATTTATTCACAACGTGGGGCAGCAGCTGGTTGATCATACCACTGGTGCCCACAGTTGATATCTGTTTAAATGAGATAACCGGGGCCTCGGTGTGGCGACTGTCTCGGCTCGCTTGCATGCCTCTTTTCTACACACCGGTTGTCCTGCTTATGGTAGAATGTGATGGAATGTCAAATCTATGTCTGACGAGATATCCATTTCCTCTGCTAAATGAGTTCAGGATGAAGAATATTAGGAGTGTAATGTCCAATTCATTCAATGGTGTCTACTTTTTTAAAAAGGTTTCCTCTTGCCTCATCAGGATACGATGGCCTCTGGCATCCGGGCCACCATAACACCCTTACTAAATACAGCAATTTCATGTTCAAAATTCTCTGCCTAGAATCTTTTTTTGCATTTCTGTTAGTCAAAAGTAACGATGAATGTGAATTTGAACCTGTTCTTTCTCCCTTTCCGTTGTGCCTTATACCAGCGCGCTCCTCTGTGCTCTGAAACTGCACTGGTCCTGCCTGCATCTGTGCCCGCGTGTATAGCAGACCAGAAGTCATGGTGTGGAGTGGGGCATTGTGGGAAATGGGACATTATGGGGAACTGTGTGAGGGGAGCTGAAGCAGTTCTGGATTCCTTGCTCCTTTGGAAGCATATGGACCCAGTTTCTTTCCAACTAAACTCATATTAAGATTTTTATGGAAGAGAACATGGCTGTAACCAGGCCTGATAAGGCTGGGTGCAGATAAGAGGAGAAACACAAGATAGAAGATCCCAGGACACCTGCACACGCTTATCTCCTGAGGATGGCCAGCGACTGTCACAGGTGTCCCGTGTACTGCCTCCTAGTGCCAGCTTTAATTACTGCTTTTAATAAAAATGAATTTTTACCCATGCATCCTTATTCACAATGATGTACTGTAAGCAAAAGCCTTCAGAAGAAACTTTCAACGACTCTTTATTATTATTATTATTATTATTATTATTATTATTATTATTATATTTACTTCTGACAATGTCAAGAGGACAGAACATCCTTCCTGATATATTTTTCTTAGGTAGGCAATCCTCAAACCTGCTTCTAGATAAATGTTAAAAGTATTAATGACAATTACTTTATTATGATAAAATAATTAAATATTATTTAAAAGACAATAATGATAATCTGAGGAACACTCAGTTCCCTAGACTGGTTGCCACAGCACCAGGTGGCTGATGCAGAGGAAATTGCAAGGTTAAATATACTGTTTAGAAAAATATATAGAAAAATGCATATTTGATAAGAGGATGAAGAACTTTATAAATAGAAAATGTAACATTCAGAATGGAGGTCCAACCTTTTATATTTTTATTTAATATCCAATTTTAAATGTGCAATTAAAAAGAGAATCTTATTAACTTGAGGTTACCAGTTCTCCAAATATAGTTTCAATATAACAAAATAATTAAAAAAAAATTTTTTTTTGGTAAATAGAAAATACATCAATTGAGAAAGAAAGAATTTAAGGGAAAAAAAAAACCCTTTCAGTTAAAAACATTTTCACATAAAAATATAAGATGATCTAACTCATACACGTTTGAGAAAAGAGGACCCACTGCCTGAAACAGCTGCCTAGATTTTCTCAGGAAGCCATGATGGGTCAGGCTGGTGACCTCCTGACCATCCTGACCATTGTTGCTATTCTGTCTAAACTCCACCCCCACAGTTCCTGGCAGCAACCGAGTATGCTTCTCCCCACAGTTACCTGGCAACAGTCAGGTAGGCCTGGCCCACTATAATAGGGGCTGCTTGGCCCCTCCTCTCTCTCTTACTCTCTTGTCTCCCTTATTTTTGCCTTCCACTTTCCCCCTCTTTCCCTATTCCCTTCCCCTCCTTTCTCCACCCGTGACCATAGCCAGCCTCTACTTCTCTATTCTCTCCTTCTCTCTGCCTTTCTCTCCCTCTACTACTCTCTTAACTCCCCTCCCCATGCCCTGAATAAACTCTATTCTATACTATAGTGTCCTATGGCTGGTCTCTTGGGGAAGGGATGCCTTGCCATGGGCCCGCTGAGGTACCTCCTTCCCCACACCCCTCTAGAACATATTCTTATAGCTCTTTCTCTTTTTATGATCACAATACCCTAGCATTTGCAATGGCTTCCCTTTGCTAGGCTGGGACTGGCTCAGGGAGGACAGCCCTGTTTTAAGGACATCCCCAGGGAATTCAGCTGATTACTGCCAGGTTGACTGTGAACATGGAAGAGAATATCACTAATATTCTGCATTTACTTAACAGGTGGTTTCATGACACCTAAGCCCATTTCTTTCTGTATATTAGCAGCATGGTAGTGAATAAATAGGCAGAACACAATTTACATTCGTGTGTGCAAGGGAGAGATGTATTTGAACAAAGTCTGTGGGCTGCATGACTCTTGGTGCTAGGCCCTGGGGTGATGACCAAATAGAGAGAACTAAGAAGGAATTACTGAGACAGGAGCATTGGGGAGACCTGCAGAAGGAATGAGGGTGAGGCATACCCTTACCCTCCTGACCTCTGCCAGCTGTGGAGAGACCAGATCACTGGGAACATGGCACATGGCGTTGGTATGTGAGGCTCATGTCTACAAATGGGAAGGATTCTGAGTGGCAGAGATACAATCTGGTTTATATTTGACAACTCTTATCTTGGATGCACAGAAGGCTGTCCATGCTGGAAACACGGACTTCAGAGTGAGGTTCTCACAACAACTTGGACCTGGTTCTAGGTGGCAGGAGTGGAGATGGAGAGACCTTGCTCAAACTTCATTATAGTTTCATGGTAGTCATAGGTAATGGTTGCTGAGCTTCAGTACGTCAGTGCAAGCCATATCAGGTTTCAGGAAGCCATCAGAGAAAACGTGACTATGTCACTGACTGATATTGATAGCGTGGATGAAGCAGGCTCAGACGGCAGGTAGGGAAGACAGAGCTTCTCTTTGGACTATGTAGGATTCAGATGATGACACCCAAACAGAGAGACCAAGCAGCAAGCAGTGGAGATGTGTGAGGTCTCCGGGTGTGGGGTATAAATCTAGGAAACACCATAATAATGGTGGTGCGTAAAGTCACAAGCCTGTTTGGGGCACAGAGAAAATGAAAACTGAGAGGCAAACCAGCCAGGGGAGCATGGAGAGGAGTCAGCAAGAAGGAGGAGGTCAGAGGGTGAGCAAAGAGAGATGGCCTGGAAGACCACTGCATCTCTGAGGCCAAATGCACAGAACAGGTGAATAAGGATAGTATGGGGTATGAAGGAAAGGGGGCACCTCTCCCTTGAATAAAAGTGCACAGTAAAGTTAGCCCTGATGCTGACAGAGGTGAGGGCTGGAAAGAGAACACTGGGGAAAGATGAGGGGTGGGGGCTGTCACTTACCTCCAAAACATATGGGATCTTATAACCAGAGTGAAGAAAGAGGAGGAGGAGGAAGAGGAGGAGGAAGAGGAGCCAGAGCAGGGTATAGAATGTAATGAACACCTGAAATTATTTTCCAAAGTGGCAGAGGAATGACCAGTGAATGTTAGAAGTGTAGATATCTTACCCAGATATCCCATGTCACCTACATACAATAGCCACAGTATTGAAGAATACACAATAAGTTTGTTTATAGGGCACAGGTTTCCAATAGATGCCTCTTTGGTAAGTGTTTTTTTCTGCTCCAGGTGCTGTAACTAAAGAGAATTAGATTACTGGGTCCTCCTGTCCATGATGACAGAGATCTGGTCACTGTCACCAACACAGGAAGTCACACTAAATGCCCACGAGCTCCAGAACCTACCTGGGAGCAGAGTGGGGAACAGAGGCAACAATAATGAGTGGCCTGATGTCTCCAGACAGGTAGAAAGCCTGCATTAGGGTGTTGGGCAGAGAAAGCTCTATGAGTCCATAATAGCTTTGCTTCTGGAGCCTGAGTTAGGACTGGGAACAGTCTAGGAGCGACCTTGGAAGCAAGGCTTTGTGCTGTGATAGGCTTTGCCCACAGATAGAACATGTTGAGTTAGATTAAAAACAAAAAACAATGAACTAGAGAAAAAATGGAATTGGCCTTGAGGTGAATAGGTAGGAATCCACAGATTCCACCAAGAAGATGAAGGAGATTAGCAAGCTGAAGGAAGACTATCATTCTAATAGCTAGGGACTCTCAGTATCAGAGCCAAACTGGGGCAGGGATACACCTGCTTGCCAACAGCCAGCGCTTGAATCTCCTGTCTTGAGTCTTCCTTGTGTGGAAGGGGTAGGTGCTGCTTCTTCAGGGGGATAAGCCTGTTTGGGTTCAGCATTTAGATTTCACCAAAGCAACCCATGACAATTGTCCCAGCATGCTTAGCGGCATTGTATTTAGTGGCAAACCAATACTATCATCTTTCCTCCTGGCTTTAGGACCCAGTGGGCAGGGGAGATGCAGGAATAATGGGAACTATTGAAGAAAGACTTCAGGAGACAGAAACCTGCTGACAGGACACTGGAGGTGGAGCACAAAGGGAATGGAAGTTATAGGAATGTGTAAGATGATTACTTCCGGGCTGGAGAGCTGGCTCAGTGGTTAAGAGCACTGACTGCTTGCCCAGAGGTCCTGAATTCAATTCCCAGCAACCACATGGTGGCTCACAGACATCTGTAATGGGATCTGATGCCCTCTTCTGGTGTGTCTGAAAACAGCTATAGTGTACTCATATACATTAAGAAAATAATATTTTTTAAAAATTAAATAAAAAAATTACTTCTTAAAGTGTTAGAATCCTGGGCAGTCTTGGGTTCTCTTTGTAGTCCAGGACAACTCCAAACTTCAGAGTCTTTTGTCTCTACTTCCCGAGTACTCCAACTATAGTTCTGCACCACCATACAGGGATTGTGTGGCGCTAGGGGTGGGGTGGGGGTCAAATTCAGAGCCTTGTATAGGTTACAGAAGTACCATACCATCTCCAGTCACTGAGAACACACTCCCCTATTCCACACATCTGGAAGAGCAAAGGTTAAATAGGGAAGGCGAAATTTCAACTGAGCGGGTCTTAGGTACTCCATACTGGCATTTCTATGACTACAGAGAAGTAATAATCTAATTTTTAAATCTTTTTTTTTTTCTTTTGACCCTTTGATCATGTTTTTCCACTCTCTTCCTTAAAAAGAGGAACATCCAGGTTGTAAAGATGGTTGTGAGACGAATCATTCATGTCTTATTGCTCAGGGAATGACAATTCTTTGCAGTGTTATTTACTTTATTTTTAGCTGTACCTTAATATTATACGTAATGGCAAAACAACCCAAAGATTTTTCATCTAAATTACATAGTATTGTCTTCCTTCCTGGGCATACAGTCAATTACAACTCTGAGAATAACCTGCGCTCACTCTCTGTAACCTGATTATGCTTTGAAATTTATGGTTTTTCCCTCTGCCCTCGCTTCCACGGCAGGGCAAGCAGAGCGTCTGCAGCTTCCAAGTAATGATCATTGTGCAGTTTTTTTCCTGCAAAATTGTTTGGAAGGTACTTCTCCCAAATTAATTTACTCTTTCTTGTTTTGGTTCTAATTTTGTGGCCACTATTGCTCCTGTGTATTGATGTAGCTGACACCCCATTGGTAAGACAATTTATCAAAAGCTCTGCACTTCATTCTCTGGACTCTGAAAGTTCTGAGAGGATTATTGACGCTATTGCTATCCTGATGAAATACTTTCTTTTCCCCATTTTAATTTCTTGAATTATGGTCGAGTCATAAAACGAGGAATCAACTTGTCAATATAAAGTTATCAACCATGGGTACCTTCGCGTGAATTACATAATCAATAAGAGAGATACAGTCAGTTGCTTCAGACTTTCTGGAGGCTGAATTACTTGAGGGAGGGGGAGGTCCCAAGATGATGAAACTAAAAATTGAAGGTATTGAAACCACCATCTGTTGTCAATCACATTTTCTGCCGGAGTTTATGCTTTTGGGTCATTGTCTAAATTATGTTTAGCACTTGAGAATAATCCCCATGGCAGGGATTAGGAATAGGAAACATAAATGTTTCCTATACAAAGGACTGTTTACAACCCTTGACCTGAGCCCTTTCTGCTTCTGAAATTTCTTATTTACTGTCCTATAAGAAAATGAATATATTTCAGGTCAGTGGGATGGCTCAGTGAGTAAAGACACTTTCTGCTTAGCCTCCTGGCCTGAGTTTGAATCTTGAGACCCCCATGGTAGAAGGAGAGAACTGACTCCTAAAGTTGTCCTCTGATCTCCACACATACACTGTAGCACATGTGTGCAAACATATACACAACACACAATTCACACAAACACAGACAGATACACCACATGTATACATACTACACAATTCACACACAGGTGCACACACACACACACACACACACACACACACAAATCCCACAATACAAATACTAGATTTTTTAAAAAGTGAGTGTATTCAATAAATTAAACATGTATGCTATCAGTATCACTGATCTGAGAGCCTAAATATGTACAAAGAATCTGGGAAACTGCATGTTGAGATGGGAAGTGTCTTTTACATGGCTGCAAGAGCTATATGGGCATGGCCCTTGGAACATAGAGGAGTCCAGGACCTCATTCATGCTGTGGAAGCACCCTACCACCGAGTGCTATCTACCTCAAGTCCAGAAAAATGCTTTTGAATATACAGGAAGTCGAGAGAGGATTCTCACTCACTGTCTCGAATGCGACAGGTTCTCAGAGTCAGAGCAAGTAAATGGATCTTGGCCATAGAGTGAGAATCTCTGGCCCACAGCCCATAGAGCTGGATTCAGTTACAAGAGAGACCTATTCTGGGTCATGCTGAATCAGAGATACCTGATACAGAGAAAGGCCTGAGGATCAGAGGAGCCACATCCTCTCTTCATGTCTGCTTCATTCCCATGCCAGGGTCCTGGACCTGCTTTTCCTCCTGTTCTGAGCCTCAACACACACACACACACACACACACACACACACACACACACACACACACACACATCTAATTAATTTTATATTGGGCTGCATTGATATCAGTGTCCCAAATAATGGCTCAAACTGGGCCACTCAACAAAACTGTAACTGCAAACCCAAGGCCTTCCTGCTGCTTACTTCAGGAGGCAGTAATGCCCTTTGAACTCTTTCCAACACCATTTTTTAAAACTCTATTTCTTGCTTATTTCTACGTGCCTTCTACCATGCTTGTCCCTGCACATGGAGGTGTTTGGTTCCCCCCTAGCTGGTCCCCTTCCTGACCTTTATGCCCCCTGTTCTGTCTCCAGGAAGCTCTCCCCCAGTCTTCTTTGTAGCTCACAGCTCCCCCATCACTCACACCCACATAGCCCCTGTGACTTCTGACCATATAGCAGGGTTCATACTCCCAGACTCTGTAGAGCACCTAGCTTTCTTTCTCTTGCATAATACTTGTCAGTCTCAACTCAGGTTCACCAGTTCTGGTGAATTCTCTTTATTACATGCTAAGCTATGTGTTCTTTGGGACATAATTGGTTAACTCATCTGTGTTCCCTTGACGTGACCAGCCCCATATCTTATTGTGTGTGCAGCACTCGTACAAGGCCAGGTCTGCAGAACTCAAAGCTTGGCCACGGTCCAGTTCACTTTCATTTCCTGTCCGTCTGTTTGCCATCATTTTTTTTTTTTTTTTTTTAGCACAGTTGTTCCTGGTTTATAGCAAAGCCTTCAGATGTTGGGCCATGGGCATAAAAGAAAATAAGGAGGAAGAAAAAAAAAGAAGCAAGTAAACAACACACAGTAGGTCCTATTCTTTGCCCTTTGTGCCACAAAAGCTTAGCATTCAGAAAGGAACTAACTAATTAAATCAGTGATATTAATAGCAAGTGTAGAAATAAACGCTTGTGTCAAACAGGATAGCAGCACCCACAGCAGGGCAGCGCATACCTTTCAGTGACTGGCAACCTCACTGGGTCGACAACGAGAGACAAGGAATGAGATGCTGTCAAGGATAAAGTGCCACGAATGCAATGCTTGTAACGATTAAGTGGACATGGGCGATTTTTCATGCTTATACGGGAAATTTGTTTTAGAAGTTTAAACTAGACCCAAATCACTTCCATTGTAATGACAATGGCCTAGGGTCCTCTGTGAAGGAAAAAAAAAATGTAGAGAGACATCTGATAAGATAAGGGTAGTGTGATTCATACGATTAATCATAATTTTATTAATGAAACGGTTACTGCCTCTCATCCTACCATGACAGCATCGTCAGAGTTTCTCATCGCTTAGGAGAAAGGGGGAATTGTGAACAGCTTCAAGCTGGCTTAAAGACACAAGTGGCTGACTTGGACATATTTTTAATTATGAGCCATTTGTGCATGAGCACACAGCAGTATCTAAAGAAATCACACAGTATATAAGGGGAAACCTGCCAAATGTCAAATGATAATTTTGAGGACTGAAGAATTAGTAAATGCTTGGCCCATGACCATAAGGTATGTGTGTATGTATCCCAACACCCCCATGAAAAGCCTGGCATCCTGAGGTCAGGGAGGTGGAGAGGAAGGAAGATTCCTGAAGTTCTCTGGGCAGTCAGACTCACTGATTTGTGAACTGAGTTCAGAGAGAGAGTTGGAAAGCAACTGAGGAAAGAACACAACATTTACCTCTTGCTTCTACATACATGTGCATGCATTTCCACACACATGTACATATCCATGAATGTATATATATATATATATATATATATATATATATATATATATATATATATATTATATATATATAATTCTGTTTCTTATTATACTCTTTTCAAAGATATCTATTTATCTATCACCTACCTATGATGATACCTATCATCTATCACCTATCACTTGTCTATAATTCTCTCTCTCTCTCTCTGTCTCTTCTATCTATCATCTATCTATCATCTATCTATCTATCTATCTATCTATCTATCTATCTATCTATCTATCTAAAATCAGCTATTTATCTACATCTATCTTATACATAAAAATCTGAGTAAAAAAGTCAAAGCTAAATCACAACATCTACATGGATTCTCAGAGAAAAGTTGGTATGCCAATGTAATCGCTTTTAGTAGGGGCAGAGAAATGCAGTCCATCACTGTCTGCCACTATCATGAGGAGTTCCTCTTCTCCTTAGAGAACTCTACTCAGGTAATGTTTGATTCCTGAGTTTTCTGTGGAAAAGGATTTCAGGATGAGGTAGAAAGAACCAAAATTAGAGAGTTTGTTAAGGAACGATGAGAAATATCAGATACTTCATACACTGGCATTTAGAAACAGTGACTCTTATGGAAAGGGTGGTACACATCTGGGACATGGGCTTAGCTCTCCCAAAGGAGAAATAGGCAGTTAGATGTCTACTCTGCCTGCATATATAGTTCTGAGCATTTAAAGTTTCATTGCATGAAGGATGTGTTTTCTAGAATATAATTCTTTGCACTTAAAGTTACATGGCATAAAAGAAGTATTTTATGGAATATAGTTCTGTAGCTTCAAAGTTACATGGCATAAAGGATATGTTTTGTGGAATGGGTTGAAGAGTAAGAAATGTTTAAAAGTTAAAGTTTTAAAAGTATATGTAAAAAGTTAAAGTATAAATGAGAGGTTGGAGAGATGTCTCAGCAGTTAAGGGCACTGACTGCACTTCCAGAGGTCCTGAATTCAATTCTCAGCAACCACATGGTGGCTCACAACCATCTGTAATGGGATCTGATGCCCTCTTCTGGTGTGTCTGAAGAGAGCTATAGTCTACTTATATACACAAAATAGATAAATCATTTTTTTAAAAATATATAAATGAAAATATATCTGAGCTGGTTTAAAATTTTCCAGCTTTATTCAGTATCTGAAAAAGCTATGAAGTTTGATGTTCTATAATCCACCTGAATGGAGTCTAGTGAAGTGTATCCTTGCAGTGGTGAGATGACTCAGGAGGTAAACGTGCTTGCTTTGCAAGTATGGGGACACGAGTCTGAATCCCCAGAGTCCATGTAGATGCCAGCTGTAATTTCTGCAATTCCAGAATCCTACGAGGAGATGGAGAGTGGAGACAGGACACCCTGGAAGCTCTTGGGTCAGCTAGCCTGATAGACACAGCAGAAAAACAATAAAGAAACCCCACCCTCAAACAGTGTCCTCTGACCTCTCTATGTACAACATACACACATCACACACACACACACACATCACACATACACATCACACACATACATCACACACATTGCCCTATTGAATTGACTGACAATCAAATATCTTCTTCAGTTGAATGATTTGTACAAAGTTATCCTCATTTAAGCCAAGGATACCAACAGGACAAATTAATCCCCAAATGGTCAAGTTAACAGTAAAGTATGCCATACATTTTTTTTTTTTTACAAGTTATTCACTGCTTTGGGCCATTACTATTTCAAATTAAATAGCCTCATTTGAAAACAGAGGGACCTTTTATTTGATTTTATTATGGTCGCCACCATCATCATTGTGAGTAGCAACACAGTAGATTGGATTACGCTGTTTATAAGTATCATTTATGTGGGGCTCATTACAGTCCTGAGGTATGATAGGAACACTGTCTTCACCGAACTGTTCCCTAGCCAGGCTAACCACACCTGGAGGAGCACAACATTCTCTTAGCAGCCCCACCGGAAGCTTCGAAGGGCCACTGTTTAGCAACGTGAAACATTATTTTAATCAACTAACAGAAGCGTTTGAAGACTTCTGTCCCAGGCTTGCCTCTGGTATGAAGGTAGGATGTAACTGTGGGTTTTGGGTTTATAAGCCCTATCCAGCCAGACTCCTGGGTTTAGAGTGCTTTCTGGCATAGGCCTGCTGTTAACCACAGGTAAATAAAGCAGCATTAGTCTGATCTTTACCATGTGGCTTGCCCCTGTGTCTTGACTGGGTACAACAAAATAATGTCCCTGCCATGCTCTGGTGCATTTAAAGGCCCCAACACCTATATGCCGCCTGTGTAAATAATCTTCCACACACCATCACGAGATCTGTTCTTCCTCAGAAACTCAATTTGGAGTATCTCTAAAGGGATTCAAGGCCCATGCGTGATTTGCCAGTCTAGATCAATGGATTTCAACGTGTGGGACAGGACCTCTTTGGGGCCAAACAACACCTTCACAGGGGTCCCATATCAGATAGCCTGCATATCAGATACTTACAGTATGATTCATAACAGTAGGAAAATTACAGTTATGGAGTAGCAGTGGAAATAGTTTTATGGTTGGGGTCACCACAATATGAGGAACTGTATTGAAGGGTCATAGCATTAAGAAGGTTGAGAGCCACTGCTCTGGACTGATCCTCACAAAAGACTCAAGGATGACAGCAAAGTCGTTTTACAGAGTAACAGCAGCAAAAGTGAACAAGGAGTGCCCACCGTGCCTCACTCTCAGGAGATGCTTTCCCGCTCAGCCTTTTGTGTACTGTGGTATTCATTGTTTTATAGCCTGGATGAGGTAAGAAATGACATTCTCCCTTTAAGGTAAGAGATGATGCTTCTTCCCCTGTGAGGTAAGAGATGGTCTTCCCCCTGTGAGGTAAGAGATGGTGCTCCCCTTGTGAGGTAAGAAACAGTACTCCCCCTGTGAGATAAGAGATGGCCCTCCCCCTGTGAGGTAAAAGGTAGTGCTCCCTTTGTGAGGTAAAAGATGATCCTCCCTCTGTGAGGTAAGAGATGGTGCTCCCCTTGTGAGGTAAGATAGAGCTTTCTCCCCTTGAAGTAAGAGAGATGGCATCCTTTCTGTGAGGTAACAGAGATGGCCTTTCTCTCCCTGTGAGGTAAGAGAGATGTCCCTTTTCTCCCTGTGCAGAAGGTAAGATTTTGAGAAATTAAGAGATTTGCCCAGAAGCCTTCTTGAACATGCTACAATTTATCTCAAGAACATGATTCCTAAATTATATGCTCTAAGGTCAGACTTCATAAGTGAATAGCCCAATTAAAACTAGAAGATCACAGCATGGCAGTATGCGATGGTAACCTCAGAGCCTGGCTGGTGGAGGCAAGCAGATCACAAGCTTGACACCAGCCAGGGGTACTTAATAAGTTCAAGGCCAACCTGGGTGTATAAAGAGCTCAGTCTTTAAAAAAAAATACATGTGCTGAAGTTGGCTATGGTGACATCTTAATGTAATCCTGGCACTTGGGAGATGTACACCGAAAGATAAAGAGACTAAGATCACCCTTGGGTACACAGTGAGTTCCAGACCAGCCTGAGCTTCCACGAGAAGTATCTCAAAAATCTCCAAACAACCCAAAGGAAAGCAAACAACCCTACCTCGAGCTAAGGCTGGATTGGAGGCTACAGTAATGACCCAGCATGAGGCAGGGCTGTGAGGACGACGCAAAGAAACCAAGGACATGATTTTTAGGTGCAGAAGCCTACCTGGCATGTCTGAAATCTGTCCTGGAAATGGACCCTGCATGTTTGAAAGCGGTGCAGATCTGACCCATGGACTTGAACCTCTCCAAGAGCTGGTGGAATGCAGGCCGTGCCTCTCTCCTTCCTCACCTATCTTGGGAGCAGTAGAAAGAGCAAGGGCTTGTAAAGGCCCACCCCAAAGTTGGCTTGCCTTTGAAAGCTGCCGTTTGATCTTTTCAAATCAAGAAAAGGGTTGAATTTTGACCTTGTAATGCATTATTTAAAATATAAAAAAAATAAAGATAGTATTTTCTACCATTTTCTCAGGGTACATGGGTCTGATGAGATGCGCTCAGCTTACAGTTTGTTCTTACAGTGTGTGAGCGCTTGTGATGGGAAGGTGGCTTGCAAAGCAGCTTAGTTCGACAGTGGAAGGCAAGGTCTGCCCTCTCTTTCCATTTAGGCTGTATTCCAGGTAAAGGAGGAAGTTACTATGAAGCCCAGGCTGGCCTCAAACTCATAGCAATCCTCTGCCTCAGCCTCAAAGAATTGTGGTCAGCTGAAGGGTTGGCCTTTTACCCTTTCGCTCCCCAGGTCTCCCTTCCCCGATTCATTCCTGAGTGTGGTGAAGTTTTACGATTCCAATTCTTTCAAATAAGAACCCCACTTACCCCAAATCCACCCATATCTCACTGTACCTCGCTACACATTTTTACCATCTTTAAGATGACGGGGGGACGGGGGGGCTGGGGTATTCTGACTTGCTTTCCATCCTGATTAAATTAAACACTTTGGGTTAAGCCCGATGGACTCTCATAAATGCTAGTTATTTTGCAGTCACTTAAAATATATGGACAAGAGAGACTGGGGTAGGCCAAGGCCAACTCCAAATTTAATCAGTATAACCCTTGGACTATAAATTCCGAGTGAAATTCATTCTTAAGACATAAAAATGTCAGGGTTAATCTGTCGAGTTTAGATTTTCAATTGTAGTGACTTTTTTTTCCCCTAAGCAATAAAGGGATGAAAGAGAGACTAACAGGACAGTGTCTGTCAATAGAAGCTGATGAGGAGATATGTCAATCATCATGTATCACTGAGCCTTAATTAACATTCAGAGAATGTCCTCCTCTTCCTCATTTTGTCCAGCTATGAAGGTGATTCTTCTAGCAGATAGAAATATATTCCCTGATAGACAATAGAAGAATAATCTATCAATATAAAATCTTGTATGGAGAAAAGCCATCAAAGTCCAGGCATTTTCTTTCTATTGTTTTGCTTGTAACCCAAGGTGGTTTACTGAGACTCAAAACGTTTGGTTTTTCCACATTTTGTGGAAAAGCAGCATGCACTAGCATGTTAATATTAACAGGAGGAAGAATACCTCCTAAGATATGGAGAACAGGAGGAAGAATACCTCCTAAGACATGGAGAAAACTCTGCACAAAGCAAGTTGAAGACAGTGTATATAATCTATCTATCTATCTATCTATCTATCTATCTATCTATCTATCTATCTGTGTGTGTGTGTGTGTGTGTGTGCATTAGCAGTATTCTTTAATATACTGCTAATGGGAAGAAAAGGAACTTGAAGAATCAAACTCTTCTATACTGGAAATATTTTACAAAAATTTTCTCAGGTTTATGTACTAAAAGTGTAAATAAAAAATATTTTCAGTGCAATCTACAGCTCTTAAAACATACTCTAAGAGCGAATACTTGACATCTACCCCTGCATCCTTTCTCCATGTTCTTGGAACTGTGTTGTTTTATAGATGAAAGGTAACATCTATACATATGTAGGCAACATCTCAGGTGACATCTGCACCTACAGGTGACATCTATACATCTATAAGTAACATCTATAGATGACATCTATAGGTGACAAGTACAACACAAAAGGAGAGCGGAAGAGGCACCCAGTCAACAGTGACATGAGAACTCCAGTGTCTCTAATACAGCAGCGACTCCAGTATAACAGAGTCAGCAGATGCTGCATGGAGAAGAGAATGTCTCTACCCCTTTACTTTCTAAGTGGAAATCTCAGAATCCTTTAGTAAACTTGGTGAAGGATGCCAAAACACCAACCAAATTCTGCCCCCCCCCCCGGTCCATAATGCATTTTTGTGGCTGAAGACAGGGCCCTAGCCCATCCTCTAATATTTAATATGAACGTGCAGGGGGCTTTGTGAGGATTGTAGCACCCCCAGTTACACAACACTGCATCTAACAGAACTGGGTGGAAAAATGGTAGTTCTTGCACAACCACCATTTCTAATTGCTGGCCATCCATGTACACGAAGGATTTGGCTGCTTTACAGACAAGGAAACCGAGAGGAGACACAACCTTCTAACCTGTATTCCCAACTCTTTGAGAATGTCAAGTTGAAGCTTCCCCACTGGAAACAAGGCCGGGGTCATACAGAAATCGATGTTAAGAGTTCAGCACCATCTATTCTTCCANATATATATATATATATATATATATATATATATATATATATATATATATATATATATATGTCAGGAAAACAGGATGGGATGCCAGTATAAGGTGAACTATAAAACTCTAGCCTAGGGAACCTTCTGGAAGCCAATCCATCCTCTGCAGTCACTATCCCAAGCTGTCTGTAGCAGGGAGAAGGCTCAGCGCTTAAAAGCACTAGCTGCTCTTTAGAAGACTAGCTTTTATTCCCAGCACCCAACATGGCAACTCGAAAACATCTGGAACATCAGTTCCAAAGGATCCAATGCTCTCTTCTGGCATCCAAAGGCACTACATGTGGTACACATGCAGGCAAAATATGTATACACAGAAAATAAACATAAATAAATATTTTTAAAAACCCATAGTTTAGAATTTAGCACATGCCTTCAAGGGCATTGGTCCTTTATGAGTTACTTCACTTCGTTAGGAAATGATAGCTGATACCCAAGTGTTTTCATTTGTTCAACCCAGAGAGACAGGCTATGAGTATTTAATGATATATAGAATATAGACCTTATATAGATGATATAACTCTTTCTATATTGCTGTGTTTCTACAAACACAGCAAATGAAATCAAACATCTTCTTTGGTACAGGTGCTCATGAGTATATTGACCAAACTTTTATGACTAAATATACCTGTCTACAGCTAAAGGTAAGGCTTTATCTCAAAGCATGTCCTGTAGGGGGACTGATGGGCCTCTCATCCCCTTTCCTCTCTTGCTCTTTGACCATGGTGAGGTGAACAGACTCCCTGTAGCCTATGTTCCCATCATGAAGTAGTTCACTACCACAGGTGCAAAGCAACAGGACCAAGTGCTTATATATTCTGAAACCATGAGCCAAGCAACCTTTCTTCTTTATTAGTCGATTGTCTCTGGTATTTTGCAATAGTAATGAAAGCTGGTGAGAAATGGATACCCACAAAGGATCATGGGTGAAAGGTAAGTGTGACAGCGTGAAGTGAGGGATAGGGAGAGGGAGAGGAGGGACAAGGCCTCAGAGCAAGTGATGACTACATAGTTAAACAGCACAAGGTCCCATAGAGACCAAATGCACAAGGTCCCTACCTAGTTACACAGCACAAGGTCCCATAGAGACCAAATGCAGATAACGAAATAAATGTGGTGGCCTCTGACAAAGAATATGAGAATTCCAGTTTCCTCACATAGTAAAACATAACTGAGAAGCCTTTCTCTGCAATCAAAAACAATAAAATCATTCAAAGACAAAAGGGCTCCTGCCCAAAGCTAATCTGGTCAGCCCAGGTGTATAGGAAAACGTCACATGTCGCAGTACAGCGCTTGGATTCTGACACAGAACTGATTATTCAATAAAGGTTACCCAGTGCATATCAGGCTCCTGAGCCTTGTTGGTCATAAGGGCACAGAAAAATTTGGTTATTCAACCTTCTGTCTGCAGTAACGTTATCATCAAACCCTACGGTAGTTACCACTTTTCAAACCCACCACTGCTTTCCATGAGTGAAAATGCTGCTCTGAAAAATGGTTATCTGTCTAGGGAAAAGTTAGATCTGTCCCCAAGTGATACTTCAGCTTATACCAATAGTAATTTCTGGAAGGAGAGAGCTGGAGTGGCTTAAGGAGGAAAAAAAGAATGTGGAGAAACCAAGAAAAATGGGAACATTTGACCATCAACAAATAGAAACTTCTTTATACCAAAAACGGCAACAAACATGTCAAAGGATAATGTCACCCAAGGAAAAGCTTATGACGGAATGCAAGTAGACAGTTAAGCAGTACAATGACCGTCTTGGCTGGACATTGGCTTGAAGGTCACTGTATGGCATATTGAGGGAGAAATGTTCTATTTGTTTATTTAATCCTGACTATATCTTCATGAGTAGAACTAAGTAGGACTCCCATGTCACAAACTGTCCTGGTTTGTGGGATGCTAGATCCCTTGCCGAGGGCACTATACTGTTAAGTGGCAGGGCTATGACTTGAGTTGGAGCAGTATGGAACTGAAGCTCATGCACTGGCAGTCCCACTGGACATAGCTGCTCTGAGCCAGCCCAGGATGCTGCTCAAAGGCATTGCTGATGACTTATCATCTGGTAGTTGGTTTGCGCATTTAGGGCATGGGAGACCCGAGGGTCTTGTTTCCACAGTGTGCCAGATCACCTCCTTCTATGAACCAAATTTAAAATCACCACCTCATTCAAAAGTCCAGGTTTCTCTCTCTGCTTAGTTTCAAGACTTTGACTAGGTCTGGACACTGTCAACTGGAGACATCCTGGTGGCCTTAGTACTTGGCCTCAGCCACAAAGGCAGCAACCAACTTGTGCTTTAGAAAGTCAGTGACAGGGCTTCAGAGCATGGTTACATTAGACATTTGATGAGGCCACACTCGTCAGTGTTATCTGCAGGAATTTCCTCGGGCTTGCAGGAATTGTACTTCAATAATGTTTGTTTGTTCTTGAGGAAAGGTTGTCCTCAACTAGGACCCAATGGCTGCCAAGCCCCTGGATCGATAGGAAGGTCTAATGTTCCAAGGAGCCCAGGGAGAAGGCACCAGGGAAGGAGGGAAGGAAAGTGAGCCAGGCAATTTTAGAGCACGTAGCATTGGCATCTACCCTGGGAACTAGGGGAAGACCTGGTGCCTGGAACATGTACACTGAGAGACACTTGGTGATCAGCAGAAGGTACCTATGTTGACTTGAGGAGGTGGAAATCTGTCTGCCACTTCTCCAGCTGAGATGCAGAAGGAGCAGAGGAAGCAGCTCCATGGGGTGGGGAATAATCATGAGGCCCAGCGCAAAGCCAAGAAAGCAAGCAGTCTAGGGACCCAATGGAGTAGCAGGAATCCGAGCAGAAGGGCTCAGTGTTGGGGATGGCTGGGGATCAAGAGGTGGGAGCAGACAGACACTTAATAATGAGGGTGTGTTAGGCACGTGCTGAGGTCGAAGGACCCGAGGCACCTGTGCACACGGCAGGGAGTCAAGTTGAAGCTCATGACTAGAATGCAGAATGGCTTCTGGAACCTGTGCATGTGCATGCCACCCCCTTGGGCTTCCTGGTCCCAGAGGAAGATGTGACTGTCCTTCTTCCTCATAGGGAGGGGAGGGGTTTAGGGAGGTCAGCAATGATGGTAGAAGGTTCCAGCAGGTGTCAGAACATGAAAGCTTTTCCTTCTTAGATACCTAGTTTAGTGGCTATGTGTCTACAGCTTGGCGTCTTTTGTTTCATAATATCTACATTGGTTTGAAGAGCCAAATCCAAGATATAGCCTTTCTCCATATTGATGAAGTTCCCTCCCCCATCAATTTAGCCATGTTCTTGCAGGCCCCTTCTCCATAGGTCTCAACCCCAACCATGGTGTAAGGAGATTTGACTAAGAACCACCTGTGTTCTCAATAGCTCAAGCCACTTAACACGCCTGCCTGAGAAAACTCAAGGCTTCCAGAAGGATTTAATTTCTTTCTGCCAATATCCCAGGACAGGGCCTCAGGGAATAGCAATCCAGTTTTAAGACAGTCTAGTCAAGAAATCCAGATGGGTTCCTCAGACCAACCTGTCTTGAGGCCTTCTGCAGTGTTGTACTCTTCGAGCCCCCCCCCCCTCCCCATCCCACTAGCTTTCCTTGTTCTGTTTATTTCGAAGGAACCAGTCAGATCCTTGGAAATCAGAATGTCTGTAGCCACTGGATAAAACCTTTCACCACTTCTCTAACGTTTGGCCATGTTTAATCTTTGACTCTACGCAAGAGCCACATACAGTGTTTAAAGCTGGAGAGTCTGTAGAAGTATCTTCTGGCTAGTTCATGCTCTTGTGTTCTCTCTGTCTCTGATGGTTACTGTTTACTGTCAACTGGATTGGATTGATAATCCACAGGGAATGTATCACTAGGTCTGTCTGAGGGTGCTTCTGGCAAGGCTGCAGTGGTGGCCTCAGTCCAAGGCCAGGTCCCAGGGGGAATAAGGAGGGGAAGGTGAGCTGAGCACTAGCATCTTCTCACTGGGCTGCCTGACCACACATGCAATATGACCAGAAAACTGCCATTATGACTCCTGCCATTATGACTCCTCCAGTGTGAGGGGTGGGACCCTCAAGCTGTCAGTCAAAGCAGACTCCCGTTCTTGTCAGGTGTTTTAATCACAGAGTGAGGGAAGTTGGTAGTGCAAAAGGTTTCTCTCCCTCCCACACTGCTTTCCTGGGTTCTGATACACCTAATTTGTCCTGGAGTCCCAGAAATCATTTTTTTGGAAGTATTTTAGGCCACAGTCCTTGCCATATTAGATGTGTGAACTAAACAAATGGATGATAAAAACTTGCTCAAGGAAATCATTCTCCACAGTGCCTCAGAGTTGGTAGGTAATTAAATCATAAATCAAACTCTCATATAAACAGTCTAAATGTACTTATTTAATTAATTCTAAGTTCTTACAGAAAATATCTAGCATGTTTAATTTTCTGTTTTCTTCCACAAGCAGTTCTACATTACTTGGGTTTATTGCCCATCAGTAGGAGATGAATTTAATTTAACAGATTAAAAAAATAAACCAGGATGAATAAAATATAAATATTTCTACATGTATCTTAGGTAGTGAATGATATTGGAAAAAAGAGTTTCTATTCATTTCAACGAAATGTGTATGTGTGTGTGTTGCATGTCTGTGAATGTATGTGTGTGAGTGTGTAAGAGTGTGAGCCTGTGTGATATTATGAGTGTGTGTAGACAAGAATGGTCATATTAGGTAAGGCAGTGTGCATGAGAATGGATGTGTACTAAATGGTAACCATGATGTCAGCATGCTAGAGCAAAACTGGACACCAGGAAGGACCTTTAGAAGGCAACTGTCCTGTGTTTTGCTGGCTTCTGGAAGAGCCAAAACTGACTGAATAGAAAAACAATTGTTCACAGAAGGAACATTAGAGTGACAGGCTTCCCAACCATCTGCTAAGCTGTTAACCTCATAGGAGGAGGCCTGGAATGTGCAGGATGATCCTGTTCCATCCACAAGAGTATGTAGGCATATGTTTCGATGCTACTGATACAACTATCCCTGGTGCCAAGAAGCCTGGGCGACAGCACAAAATGAGACTGTAAGTGTTGTGGGACCCTCCTTGGCACCTAGAAAGGGACCAATAAGTGTTCTAAAATGTTTAAATGTAGTCTTAGACTTGGGAATAAATCTACAGGAAAACCCAGTATGGCTGCTGGCAAGCCTGATGGCTGTTATAAATAAATCATTGGTGAGATGTGAATGTGCCTGGGTAGGCCAAGTCATCAACAAATCAGCAACAGATATGGATGAATAGGTTTTGTCTTTTCCTGATTATTGAGTCATTCTGACCCACTATTGCTTTGAACCCTCATAAACTAAACAATGTAGGCGGGGCCACCCGCATCCAGGAGAAGAATGGTGGTGGTCCTCTGTGGTTGATGTGTGTCCTTCCTACAACAGTTCGAAATGATCACATGCTCTGCTTCTTAGAGCCGCTTTGTCAAACATCTTGCTCATCACAAATGTTACAAAGGAAGCTTTGCTGTGGAGTGCCACCGACTTCCTGGTTAGTGTACCCTGTGTTTTGTTTGATGGCCAAAGAATATACAGAAGACTGAGAAAGGGGGGGCAGCTTAACTCTGTTCCCTTTTAAGACAAGAGCAACTCATCTTTAATGACTTGGTTACAATACTTGGGTCCAGTCATATGTCATAGGGGAAGAAGATTTCCCGGGGGGCCTCCAGATAGTCCTTTGTTGGGTGTCTAACTGGAATAATACTAGTCCGTCCCTAAATATAAGAGTTATAGAGGGGAGGAGCCATGCTAAGATAGATGCTGCCCATCCTCAGTTACTTTATTGTTGGAGGGACACATCAGAAGTTTGGGAGAAGGAAGGCTCTTAATAAGCAGCCTGTGAATTGGTAAGAGAAATGTTCTTAGAATCAACCTGAAAGAAAGAGAAACATCAAATAATCCCAGCTCTTGGGTCCTGCAACAGAAAGCTGAAAATATGCTTAGACTTGTGTTGTAGGAGTAGAATTACTCTATACTTCTTTATCTTGTCAACCAATAGTTTTCTTGAATCTCGGTTTCCTGATTTTCCAAACTACAACCACCGAGACAGTTATGATTTCTCATCACGACTTAAGTACAGAGTGTTTCTTAAATCAATGTTAAGGATTCTTCCAGATAGACAGAAAACAAATGCTGATGTGGACTTAGATGGAGAGGTGGTGGTGGTAGCTGGGAGTTTCCTACTTGGCTTTAGTAAAAGCTACAAAACACACAGTAGCCTGCAGACCCCTGGGTCCTTTGAGAACAGATTTCTGAGTCCTGACTGTAATTCCTGCAGCAGTTTTGACCATGGCTTGCGTTCATTGGAGGGTAAAGCAATCTAGAGTTCACTGAGCACTCACCTGCACCTGAAGTGATGTATTGGACTTTTCTAGATGGACACAGAGGGATATTCACTTGAATTTAGAGCTAGTGAATGTGAACAAGTTGCTTTCTTATATTATAGAGTGGCACCATGCTGGGCTCCATGATTCTAAGCCACTCTTTCAAGGTTTCTTAACTTGGCTTATGTGGTGCATTTCACTGGAAGATGTACCACTGTTCTACGGAAGTGCCTGGCTTTGCACCAAGGATGTAAGGAAGGTAATCAGCTTGGCAACAATGGTACAATCACAAGGGGCTTCTTGAAGAGCACCTTAAACAGCTTCGGGTGGCTCTGCTCTATAATACCAGCAGATAAGATTGTGTACTGCTAATGCGCGTGCAAACTCAATCCCAACAGATGAGAAATAAGCCTTTCTAGCTCTCAAATCTCAATGCCTTTTAAGATTACTTTGGAAAAGTGGGAATACATTTTTTTTCTCCAGTATTTTCCTTGAAGTCCTATCAATTGACGTCAGGGCTATCCCAAGTCCAGCAGATTTCATTTCTATTTAACATTAAGGTAGAAAGGAACATAACAACAGACCAAACACACAATGAGAACATGCAGTGGGGTTCGGGACTTAATGCATGAGTATTAATGTGCATTCAAAAGAGGCCAAGCATGTCACTGAAGTTAATGCGAGCAAAGGTCTGCACCAAGGGACTAGAACATTCTAAACAGGCCTTAAGCAAGGGAGGAAATGCAGAGGGGAAACGAAGCTGAGCAAAATGAGCGGGAGATGGGCAAGATGACTCATCTATACTTGAACGTCTGACCTGTTAGTTGGCCGTCGCCTGCAGCAGGGGCGATGCGAATGTAAGGTGTTGTAAGCTGAGTCACGATTATCGCAGCTAAGGCAAAGGAGGATTCCCAGGTCAGCATGCATGAGGGAAAAAAAAAGCCAGACTGAAGCTAGGCTAGCAAGAAGAATTCCCATCAGTATAGCAAACCATCTCAACGTTGTTCCGAAAAACAGCAAGAAAAGGAAAGGAAAGTAAAAGAAGAAAGAAAGAAAAAAAAAATCCACACACAGCGAGGTTTTCATCTTCTCAATTCTCTTCTCTTAAGCCGCGAGGTCAGATTTCTAACTGTGATGCTGCTGGAAGCTTTGCCTGACATCGTGGATCGATCCACCAGAGAACAGAAAAGGTAAAGCAATCATCCCCCAAGTGTGTGTTTCTGTGTTGAGCTGTTGGGTGTCATGTGACCAGTTGAAACTGACTGGCAAGAGTCCCTTGCTTATGAGTCAAGTGTTAAAATCTTACTAGATCATTTCAAGCTGTGTTGCCAAGTCATGGCATGTCTCCTCCTCCTATAGCCACCTTTGTAGAGAAAACCATATTCTTTCTGTAAATACATTATTTATGTAACTTGTCTGATAACTAAGTTTCTTATAGCTTTCTATGAAGAACCTTTTTGTTTCATGTGGAAAGAAAAAAAATAACAGGTCTCAAGGACAAAATGGAAGTTCCCCCCTCTCCTGCACCCCCTCCCTCAGCTTGGCTTTGGTGACATCATCAGAGTTAACATGAGAGGAATAGTTAAGATATTTGGAGTAGACCATGCTGGCCTCTTTGTGTGCCTACACAGCTCAGTGGTTGTGTTTAAGCGGCTAACATTTATGACATACGGATATTGAAAAAAAAAAGAATAGAAAATTAAAACATCAGTCGTAACACGATACAGCTGGAAAATGATGCAAAGGAAAAATATTGGGAAATTAAGAATAGGCTTACATGAAAGATTACTAATTTACATGGAGCAGCCCGGGTACTATTAGAGATGTGACAGCGAATGAGGAAAATAGATCATCTACCATCTGCAGACAATTAAACCCCAAACTGCTGCTGCATAGTGTCTATCTCCAGCCATCCCTTCGTACTGCACATTCCTCTGTTGCTCCTTACAGCTAGACGCCTGGAGCAGCTGAGCTAGGCGAGGACTTGACAGTCGCTCTCACGCTACTAGGGGCTACGTTTGGGCTGCGCCCCAAGAGATGAGAGAACTGTTTGGTCAGAGCTTCTCAAAACATCACCAAGGTCATTTCCAGGCCTGGGGCATTCTGGGAATACAGCTGTAGGTAGGATGCTTCCGGGGGCCCGCAGTGACGTTGGCGCCAGTTCTGGGTTCTGAACATGTGGTGCTTTTGTTTGATCATAGACTGGTCTATGTCTCGTAGGGTTTGGATTGCTTATAGGGACATGTGATCTGCTCTACTTTTGTTTAAAGAGAAGATTATTTTTACAGAAAAACAGAACATGTGTCCAATACCAAAAAAAAAAAAGCTCCTCTAAGGAACCAAATATATCCAGAAGAAGCTATAAACAGAAGATATTCATAACTCACAAAGAACTCAAACAGTAATTGGACATGAAGTCTGTCATGAGCACTGGGGAGAATTTCTCTAGTCGGTTTCTGCTTTGGAGAATATATTTGTGATTACTGGTTTTAGTTCAATCGAAACAATTAACCATTGTCAGTGGGGCTACCAATTGCTTTTACAAATAAAGTTTTATCAGAACACGTGATTACTTAGGCATCACCTGTGACCCCTCTTGTCCAAGGAGACAGAGCTGAGACCACTTGTGACAGATACGTCATACTCTATAAAGCCTAATGAAATTATTCTTGATCAGCTAGCTAATTAATTATTAATCTTTTAATTTAACTTCAGTGCTGCAAATTGAAATCAGAACCTGGCATATGCAAAGAAAGTACTCTACAAATGAGTTATAGTCCCCTAAAACCTATAGTACCTTGCCTTGGATACTAAGAGCTTTCTGACCCTACATTAACATGCCAGTAAGATTAGTGCATAAGAGAGATTATTACTAAACTTGGTAAAATTAAGCCAGATATTTCAATCCAGTTCTTTGAGGAGAAGCAGTAGAGTGACTCATGTGGGCTCTACTTTAGGTGTGGTTGTCCATAAGGACCAAGAAACAGCAGATGCTTAAACCTGTGAATTGCCCCAGAGGTTGGGTATAAAGCAATCTTAAATTTGCTGCTGTCCCCCAAACTTCACTTCGTGGGACTCATGAAGAATGTGTTTGGGGTCTGAGGAATTAGAGACATTTGAGCCTATTCAGCTTCTTATGCTTTAGAGCCTTTCAAGGGTTAAGACATTCCTGGTTTTATATTATGAAGACAATTTTAGATCAAGAAGAGGAATTATTTCTCCACAAAACCTCTGAATGCTGCAGTGCTAAACCCATAGCCTAAGCCTAAACAATGGTGGATTAGCCCAGGCAAGTGTCCGACTCTATCATTTGTTTGCTCCTGAATTGAATGTGAGTAATTAAAAAGGAATCTTAATTAGCTTTACATCTCAACAGACATTCTTCTGGGTTCCTTATCAGCACACTTCCATTCTGTAGCGTGACGGCCTAGAAAGGAGGGGGGGGGGGTTTCTTTGAACAAAGAGAACGAAAAGAAAAACAGTGTCAGAGAAACTTCTTCGACAGCCTAGCGATTTAAAAAAATAAATAAAGGAAAAAAAGAAAACATTCACATTTCTGAATACAGTTAGAAATTGTGTCCAGACAATAGAAATCCTTCACTTTCCTCAAGGTCTCCCGGCAAAGAACGTTCACATTCAGTGTGAATTCAAGTCAAATGAAACACCAAACTTACAAACAGCAAGGCATTTTCCCCATAGAACGTTCACCTTCAAAACTGCATCTCAGAACGATAATTTGTTTTCCTCCTGTCTAAGGGTGACAGTCTGACTTGCCTGGTTGCTTAGGAAAGAATTTAGTGTGTGCTTATATGCAGGTTTGGCTCTGATTCCTAGCTGCCCCGTTGTTAGGAAGCATAATGGAGGAAAGCACAAAGTTAACATGTATGACCTCCCTATGCACCAAAGCCCAACTCATAAGTCCTCCCCAACCTCTTAACAACTCGAAATCTTTCATAGATTGATACATCTATGTGTCTAGACGTCAAAGTTGACAGACTACTCTACATGAGTGTACACGGGCAGCATATGGTTCTTAAGTACATAGAGAACAGCCCAGCCCAGTGGTCAGATCATCAAAGAGAGACAGTTGCCATTCTAGTACAGAAAATATTTTCTTATGGGAGATTAATATATGCAGCTTAAGCTGGACATTGTATTAATTAGAGTGGATATGCTTCATTTAACCCAGAAGAAAAAAAATTATTTATAAGACAGACTTTGACTCCTAAATCTATTTTGTAAGCTTAGAATGATTTATCCGTAAAGCCTTCTAAAATCACTTGGAAAGGTTTCTATCCCAGTCGCTATTTTTCTTACAAAGGAGCTGTAAATATATAAAAGTTAAAGGAAACACATACACTATGACTATTCAGATGTGACCCAAATGAGATGCAAAGGAACTGAACTAATAACGTTTTGAATGTGATTTGTAAAAACATGACGAACATATGGAGAATTAAAAACAGCTCAAAGATCTCTCATCCCATGGTACAGACTGGAAATGGCTGGTTCTATGAAAATCTCAAGCAGATCCGGTTCTGTGGAGCCTTCTTCTAACCAGGAGAGGAGAATCTATAATGTGTTTCTCTATAGGCAACAATCAGACTAAGGGCCTTACCACTGACTCTTCCCTAGATCCACAAATTAAAGGAAGAGGCCTAAAAACATGGGCAACCTGCCTCACTGGGAACAGTTGTAGTAACACCACTTAGCTTTTGTTTCCCTGTGTTTGCTTTTTGTAAGTCTTTATATTCAAAATGATGAGTGTCAAAATACATCTTTGGAAAATGATTAAAACAACTGCAACATTAAATTTATAAACAGCATGAAATCTCATCTTAAGAGACTCCCTCTTGAAATGACAAGCTAGCTCTTCGTGAAAACAGGCCCACCTCCAGTCGCCACTGTAAAGACACTCATTAGCTGTGGTCTCCCAGGAAAGCGACGGCTCTGCACACTCACTAGCTAACCAATGAAAGCCACCACACCGTCAGCCATGTGTGTCAAAGCACACTTGAGGTGTTGGAACTCTCAGCTTCTGACGTCTTTATCCTGTGACTCATTTCATTGTTTTGACCTACCGGTTTAAATGAAATCCTAAACTGGTAGGCTACAGATGAATGGATGGTTTAATGTAAAGAAAGGAACCTTTCCTTATAGGGAAAAAGCTGACTCATCAGTTTGTATCCTGTAAGGGAGTTGCTGAAGCCTTGCATGCAAGTGTTACAGTAGCATAAAACCGTGCCATGTGTCTGGAGGGAGACTGTCTCCTGAACTGTCTACTGAACTGCCTGCTTTCAGCAGACAGACATGATGGTGTCAGGCAGGGAATATTAATCTGTGTGTCCCCTCCCCAATGAAGATGCTACTTGGATAGAGTGTGCTGCTGTGTAAATGTTTGCAAATGACTCAGAAAATATGAGTGGAGAATACTTAGCCAATCAGGTCATCTGATTGCCTAATCACCCTTTGGTAAATTGAAAAACAAATTACAATATTGATGAAATCTGGCTGATGGGAGAAAATGGTCCAAATCACCATCTAATTCAATCTATTGTGAAAACATCGAACTTGTCAGGTTTCCATATTTTCTAGCATGTGGTTTATATAATTGTTTAATGGTATAAATGAGCAGGGTGACAGAAATTTTAATGTGTTCACATGAGATGGGGCAGTGACTCGGTTCTGATAAGGAGAAGGTCGGATGATTACATTCTTTGGGTATCATCCATCAGACTTCTGCTGGGTGGACACCAGCAGTGGCAGGCAAAGTGGTTCTAGGGCAGCTGACCTCCAGGTCACCACTCGCACTCTTCACCTTAAATATGAGAGAAGTGGTTGTCCCTGTCTCTTGCTTGAGATAACGGTAATGAAATGGATGAGGGGGCATGTTCAAAAGGACTTGTGAGATGTGCAGCCATGGTAAGAAGCATAAGGCATTAGAGAATCACACCTGCAACTGGATTTACTTTTTCAGACCACAAGGCTAAGTGGAACACCATAGTGCGGTTCTCCCGAGGACTCCTCTTGAGCAGGCACTATGCATCTGAGATTATGGTGGGTACTTAGTTCAAGAGCTTTGTAATGCTGTAATATTATTAGCGGATACTATTATGATATGATACTAACAATTGTTAGTTGGTAGCATACGGCATTTGACAGAATATACTGATAACCATAATTTCATTTGCTACTGATCTACTATAAATAGTGTCATTTAATCAGTAAAGATGTACTAAAAAATATAAAGTCTCTAAAACATTCTGTTGAACAGATTCGTGGGGATAGAAACCACAAATTTCTAGGGACAAGTAGATACCAAGGGGGTGAGCACTTCACCTAAAGCTTGTCGTGTAACGTGCAGCCAGCCAGGAAGCATTTGTAATTCTGGATTGAAAAAGCCATGTGTGTTCATGGAATAAGGATCCATGAGAAGCTGGAAAATACTCAGGAGCATCCGAGCATATTGGAACTGTCTCCCAGAGGCTGGACAGCATCAGCACCAAGGTACTTTTAGCCAAAGAGCTCATCCTCTGTGACCTGATTAAATCTCAAGTCGCAGACCCCATGGCCAATTCCTCCCTTCAGGTCTACTGAAATCATCAAAAGCTCTTTATCACCCTCTTGGTCACTCTGATGGTCTGAACAAGTGTGCTTAGTGACAAGTGCTAGTGTTTAAGGCCTCATCTGCATATAACATTTATGCCTGTGAGCATTTTCCCAGACACTCCTTTGTTTGATGGCTGAAACATGAGGCTGGTGAGCCACTCCTACACAAGTTCCAGGACACACACACACACACACACACACACACACACACACACACACACATCTGTGCCTTCTTCAGAAGGCTTGGTAAAAGGAGTGTGTGGTGGTAAGTCACCCTAGTCACAGCCACTGCTCATACTTGGAACCAGGCCAGGAAACATAAGACTCTCTGTAACATCCCAAGCTCCTGGGTTCATCAGTGAAAGCAGCCCAGGCTTTCCAATGTCATTATGACCAGATCAGGAAAAAAAAAAAGTGGCTGGCAGGCAAGGGACTGTGGCCTGTACTTATAGCCCCAGCTACTTGGGAGGGTCTCTTGAGTCTAGCTGTTTGGATCTAGTCTGAGCTTTATGGTGATGATTCAATCTCAAAAAAGTGGGAGAGGGGAGAAGGGTGATATTTTACTCCTTTATATATGAAGATTCACTGCATGTAGATCTACCAGTCATATGCAAACGTTCAAAAATGTACACTGATGTCACGGAATATTAATATTCTTAAAATAACTTTTGTAGAGATAGCCATTGAAAACTGCCTGGGCTATAGCAGTGTGACTTCATGTTTTATAAGGTATCTACATGAAGTAGCATCAAGTATCATAAGACGCTAATGCCTACATACAGAAGAAGCTGCATCAGCTCTCATAGACCCTAACATCTACATAAGTGCATACATGTGCACATTTGATATCTATCCAGAATCTTATTTCACTAAAGTTCTTAATATAGTTTCAGATGTTTTAAAAACACAGTATAAAATCAACCCCAGACACACAAACACACAAACAGGTAGACCATCCCAAAGTTTCAACCTACCTTTTGTGGCTACTCGGACACAGTCAATTTTGGTTTCCTGTATCAAATTAAGAAGATGAAATTATTATCCAGATTGCATTTAAATCAAGGAAAATGTAGTTCTAATCTATTAACACTAATAAACAAAAAAAATCTCAATGCTTCAAAGTATGGCTTTTTTCTCAGTGAGGCATGCTCAGATATGCTTTCTGATACCAGGAGTGGGGTATCAGACATTTCTGGGCCATGAAGGGAGACGTGATACTTTCAGTCTCCCTGACAGCCCTTGGCTCCTTCTCCAGCCCTGTTCCTGCTTCCTGTGTGACCACCACTGGAGAAGCATTCTGCACCCCACACCCCCTGCCTCACACTGGCACAGATCAGGTGGATGTGAAATCTGGACCCGAGCCACGATGTAGAGAGAGCAGGGCAGGATCTAGCAAGCATTCCCTTCCCTGTCGGGCTTGCTGTCTTCTTGGAGCCCTATGTTGGTCTGAACAGGAGAACAGGCAATTTCAGGATTGACTCAACAATGTCTTTTTTCTTTGCTTCCTCTTTATCTCTCTGAAGCCCCTTTCTCTTAGGGAAAAACATGACACCTAATTTAGTGTGATATAGAATGTATGAAGTCTTGGAGCCAAGGCAGTGGGAGAGAATTATGCTTCAAAGACAGATGTTGTGGATCTCACAAGATTTTAAATGAGCTGAATGTATGTGTTGTAGCTAAACTATTTTCATTCAAAACAACTGGCTAAGCAGAATGACCAGCCAACTTTCAGTAATAAGAAAACTGGAAAATAATAACTATCACGTTGACAATATGCTTTCCCGAAGCACAAACAAAACCCACACATGTTCATTTCTTTCCATAAGTTTCTCTTGATAGAGTGATCTTTAAAAATATAAGAAACTGTTTCTACTTGGAAGACACAAAAGCATGGCTGGATTTTGTTTTGAATTTTGTCTCCATGAATAATACCAAGAACCTAATGCGTAGCCAGCTTCCACACTTACCCCATTGGCTCGACTAGCAGCTTGGTAGTAAATTCTGTAGCTTTTATGGGGGAGGAGGGGCGTGTTCCAGTAGCCATTGTAAGTCTTATTGTCACCAATGGTAAATGGTTGGGCAGCTTGGAGGCTGTCGGCAGGAAATTCTGCAGCAAAGTAGTACTGTGAGTTCAGGATGGAAGCATTCTGGAAGTGAATTGGCACTGGGTAACACTTCAAGATCTCTGTTGTCTTCTTAGTTCTCCGAGGACGTTCTTCCTCAACAACGATTTGATAGACACTAGATAAAGCAAAGAGAAAAATTCATGATATTTCATCATCACTGAATGGGTCCACTCTGCCTTCAATTGCCAGGAATTTGAACACATCGGGGACAAAGAACACAGTGGACATAGTGCCTGGACACAGTGGCACTTGTTTAATCTTCTTCCTTAGCCATTTTCCATGGGAAATAACATAATGAATGAATTAATGTGTGTGTGTGTGTGTGTATGTGTGTGTGTGTGTGTGTGTGTGTGTGTGTGTGTGTGTGTGCATGCATGTGTGTGTGTGCTTCTGGAGACCAGATATCATCCTTGGCTGTTACTCCTAATGAGTTCTCCTGAAATTAATTCAGCTTAACCAATAATTGAAATTATATTAACTGTAGGTTTATAAAGAAAGAAGTAACATATTATTCACTTGAAGTATAGCTGTATAGAATGCATGGGAAGTTTTAACAAGTTACAGAACACAATGTACAGTGATCAGTATTGGTAAAGATCTTCCTTCCTGTCTGTTCTTATGTCCTCTGCCCTTGACCAACAATGGAAAGAGACATTGTAAGAAAAGGAAGAGAAGGTATTGGAATGTAACCCTAAAGCTGGAGATATGGAGTTACAGTGGTTTCCAAGAGAAGTTGCAAGCAATAGCATCCGAATCGCACATAAAAAGAGCAGATGGGAACAAGAGTCCCTGATCCCTTACAGCTCCTCTTAAAAAGCTTCCAAATACTGAAATAACTTTAGGAGCACATGAAGACTTGCAATGATGGATTTCTGAAAAATTAATGTCTTAATATTCTCTAGAATGATGAACATAAGAAGCAGTTTTATAGGGAGAAAAAAGTAGTATTTCTCTTGAAAAAATTTAGAGAGACAGACTCAAAGAGACATACAGAGACAGAGACAGAGACAGAGAAACAGTGAAAGAGACAGAGAAACAGTGAAAGAGACAGATGTTTCCACAAACCAAATCAAGATTAGATTAAAAACCCTTTCAGACAAAGAGATGCATCTTCTCTTGTGGTATTAGAAAGGCATGGTGATTCCTTAGGGTAATGAGGTAATCCAGGAGGTGTTCAGAACAGCAGATAGTGAATGTTGATGGGGAGGATACCTATCACCCCACTTTCTTGGGGGAAGCCTCTGCTGGCCTCACCTGCAGGACCTCTGAACCTGCAGTCAATAGATCTGTCTACCTCTTAGAACACAACCACTTAACACAGTCTGTTACAGTCATAAAAACGCACGCTGTCATCAGCCCACTAATCTATCTAACTAAAAATCAATTCTTTTAGAGCGTCCGAGTGGCTGATGTGGATGCTGGTAGTCCAGCAGCTTTATAGTTGGACAATGAAGTAAATTATTACCAGTGATATAAAACAGATAAGAGGGGAAGGTGATGGAGTCAACTCTTCCTCACATAAGACTTCAGATTTGGTCTTGTTAGGTACAAGGCACTACCAGGTCAGGTAGCTTGCCTGAATGACAGACACAATATTAAAGGAAGTCTTTATAAAGCCTCATGGTGGGTCAGGACACAGAGTGGAAGGCTAGAAAGCCAACCTGCATCTCTCTCTGTCTCCTTGACTTCTTACATCTATAAACACTTGCATATCCTGATTTACAAACATATGTGAATACTGACATGACACATTAACACACCTTTCCCTGAGAAGTTGACACATATAGCCAAGGGAATGCAGCAGAGGGGATCCAGTATGGACCTCTGTCACTTGGGCAGCCAACCACCAGGTTAACGGGGTCAAGGAACTTGAATCTGGTGCTGATAGAACACATATGGGTGATCCAGTCATCAGGCAATGTCACGAGGCACATTGTGGGAGACACCTCAAAGGCCATATGGCTAAGTCTTCAGAAGTATGTGGTCCTGATAGGCTCCAGGAAGGAGTTGTCCTACCCACCCTGGGCAGGCCTAGTACTCCAGCACAACACAACTGTCTATAGCTTCTAAGTCCTTCAGTGGTCTGATCCATATTAAAAGGAGTGGGCAGATGTGTTAGCTACAGTTTGCTTTCAGTAGCTTAGTTCCCTTCATCCAGCTGCAATTTGCATACATTATTAGTCTTGATTCTCAAGAAGAGAGAGAAGAAAGATGAACAGAAAAAGCATATTATCATATTTTTATAATATAGTATTGTCATTATCCTATTTTCTTACTAGTTGATTGGTAAATGAATTTTTATCAGAAGTATGTGTGTATATATATATATATATATATATATATATATATATATATATATATATATATATATATGGAAGAACAATCCATGCAGGGTCCCGTGGCATTCAGTTTCAGGAGATCACTGACGGACTTGGAATATAGATATCTACTGCAGATGGGCCGTTGGTCACGAGCAGTATGGCCCATCAAACAGAATAATAGCAAGAGCGAAGGGTCAAGGCTAAAGTGAAATTCTAAATGATAACTGCTCTGCAGCAGCTGGCAAGCATGGAGGAACTTTTAACCAGGTGTCCTCTTTAGCAAACAGCACTGAGAAAGTTTGTGCTTTTTCTTGAACCAGTTTTGTCGAGAATTGAGGGAGTAAGTTGGGCAAGACTTCAATTCTACATCTCCTAGCATCTGAGGGTTTCAACTACTTGGAGGAGTTCTTATGATGTTCTATGAAAACAGAGGAGTAGGCGGATTTCTACTGTTTCTTGTATGTATTTAATTTTTTTTTTACTCAACGTACAGCAACTGCTTTCACAAAGTGGACAAACCATAATAGCCTCTTGCTTCTCAAAAGGGTCTCTCCGCTCAATGGAATGAATTATACCACCCTTTCCCTACAGAGTCAGCTTTTCCAGTTTGTTTGTCATTTGACAGAAAAGCCAAGGTCTCAATTGAGAAGCAACTCCGGGAAGCAGCATTCACGTGACAGAGCAGAACTGTAATGATAGTGCTGAAGAAAACGTTGCTGGAATCAGTTCACCTGATCAAGGACCGGCAGGCTTAGTCTCCCCATGTTATTAATGGGAAGCAGGCTGGGTGGACAAGTGGCAGCAGGGTGGCTCTCGGTGACCACTTGTGCCTACAGTAGGCACCAATGCAAGCCATCTGCCCAGTGCAGGGTTCTCATCCCTATGATAGGCACAGATGCGAGCCACCTGCCCAGTGCGGGGTTCTTATCCCCACAGTAGGCACGGATGCGAGCCATCTGCCCAGTGCGGGGTTCCTTGCTCTTGCAGATATAACCACTATCCAAGCTGGCTTCAACTTGTAGAAATAAATCACCTTGGGTACTGTATGGGGAGCCCTTCTCTTTTTATCACATCAGCAGAGTTATCCTTGGCATTGCTCTTTTTTGACCTCATACCACAAATTACCTCCAGGGACATACTCTCCTGACTTCAGGCTGCTGTCTTCTCATGTCTCCCAAGGAACACCCCCTTCTAAGAATCTTTCTTTTTCTGAGGGAGGGGAGGGGTTGTGCTATAGTGCATGTATGGAGGAGTGGAGGAGAACTTGTGAGAGCTTGTTCTACCACGTGGGATCAAACCCAAGTCATTATGTTCAGCAGTAAGTATAAAGCATATTTCTCCTCTTAAGTTATCCACGATGACCTCCATCCTTTTACTTAGATGGCGATTTCTTTATCTCAGCATGGCCTCAAACTCTGAAGGTAAAGATGAGCTTGAGCTTACATGTATGTGATGATGTTGATGTGTTCATGGTGTGTGTGCATGTACTGCGTGTGTGTGTGTGTGTGTGTGTGTGTTAGGGGGTCTAAGAACAAGTTTGTGGAGTTTATTCTTTTCTTCTATTTTCCCATAGGAAGGCATCTTATTCAGGTTTCTGGGCTTGTACAGTAAGCACTTTTAGCCACTGAGCCAGCTCAGAGGTCTCTGGATTCTGAAAAGCCTACTTGTGAAAAGCAAGCAGAATGCTTCTGACTTTGCATGTCTCCAAATACTAATCCAGAATTCTCCTGATCTGATCTGTCTGTCTCTGTCCCTTCCTTAGCCTGGCTTAGGTCTGGCACTCGGATGCTGTTCTCTCTAACCTACAGGCCTCTTGGAAGGGATTCTTATAAAACAGGGCCTCCATCACCTCTTCCTGGGGCTTATGACCTGTCTGTTGCTTTCACTGGCTCTGACCCAGCTTCAGACTCACAAATGTGTTTCAGTGAAGATTCAGGGTCATTAGTGCCCCTGGATGGTTGTCTTCAAGCCTCGTGAGATCCTGGTATAGATGGCTACTACTTAGTCATATTTTGGTTTTAGAAGTGCATATTTTTGAAGGCATAATATAATCTAGAAAAGATTCCTAGATATCACATTATGTGTGATTGACAGTTGGGTCACTGAGATTTGATGCTATGCTCTACTTTACGAATCTTTGCTACTAATCCCATTTTTATTTATCCCATGAATACCTAAAAGAATAAGATGTTACCAAGAGAAAAAGATGTAGAGTGCTCAGATAGGACTGGTTAAATGCTAAGCTTTCTTGGACAACCCACAGTGGACAAGTCCAAGAGACTCAAAGCCAGCATCTGTCTCCTGTATGACCTGTTACTCATGTTTGCTACTACTGGTGCCCTCTCCTACTTCATCAGTGCCTGGGTACTGTGGGTGTCACCATTTCTTTATGAATCCAACAGGTGCTGTTTGAGGGCCCCCCTATGTGCTGGGCCTGCCCTACTTTAACTCAGACAATCCAATTTATTGTTTTCTAATGAAGCATTTCCTAATGACACCTGTGTGTGTGTGTGTGTGTGTGTGTGTGTGTGTGTGTGTGATGGACACCTACATGAACATGAATGTGAAATAATTTTTTTCAGTTAACAATTTAATGGAGGCTAGATGAACATTTGACAATTAAGCAGACATCTAATGGGCCTCCCTTTTAGTCAGCTGGCTAACTTACATCAAACACTGTACTCCAGATACATCATATGTTAAATGGCTACCATCTACTCATCTCTAAATATTAAAGAAAGAATTAAGTTGACTGGAGCAATTTCAAACCCCAGATGCCTTTTCATCCTTGGTCCACGAGACACATTAGATTTTTAAGCAGTCAGCCCTCAAATCTATTTGCTGCTTAATAATTTAAGCACTCATAGGTCAAACAGCTCTTTTCTATTCCCCTTTATCAAATTCCACGTGCTAATGAAAAACAGCTAAATCCTCTCTGCTGCCAAGCTGCAGCAGACGGCTATCCCGGATGGAAATTAAGATGTCATTAGTCCCCATGTCAATGGTACCTTGACCGTGCTGCTGTATTTTCTATTTGTACAAATAGCATTGAGTTACTTATGAATTTCATAAAATCTTTCCATCCCTAATCAGAATCTTGAATCTAGCTTTTTAAACTCTTGACTGTTCAAATGGGTTTTCTCAAAAACGATCAAAGACAGCAAATTCTCAAGGCTGGCAAGCCGATCAGGAGTTTCTGGGCTCAGTGAGCTGAATTAAAATTC
Organism: Mus minutoides; assembly: GCA_902729485.2. Lineage (NCBI taxonomy): Eukaryota > Metazoa > Chordata > Mammalia > Rodentia > Muridae > Mus > Mus minutoides. The sequence goes on along the minus strand of CACVCL010018689.1, from coordinate 69,106 downwards.
TACTATCCTTTTAATGTATTACTCAGTTACTTTTTGTTTATTAAAGTTGTACTGTTCTTAGCCCTCTGCCACCACTGTTGTGGGATTCAAAGGAACAACAACAAAAAAATCCTCCGACGGTATTTGCAATATTAAAGTGTAACCTGCAGTGATGACAAATCTGCCAAAGATGTGACATCACCGCATTAGAACTTACCAACGGAGTGAGACTTAGTGTAAAATTTAATTTATGGCAGGCATTTCTATAACAAAACTCTGAAGCCTTTACAAGAGGGAGAAATCTACATTCATATAGAATATCACATGAAACATAACCCAGAAAAGAACATCTGAGCATCTTTCATGTACTTCCTCAAGCTGGAGAGCTCAGATCCTATGCAGTGTTCTCAGCCTGCCCCTAACTCTGGGGCCTTCCACAGGAGCTTCCGGTAGACTTGAATTTGATGGCACAATTTTGTCCCAGTTCATTCCAAGATTAAACACTTGTCTATTTTTTTCTTATTCATATATTCGATTTCTCATCATCATGATATATTGGGAGGTGACCCGGCTGGTTAACAGAAGGAGGGACGCAGAGGATGGGTCAGAGAGATGTCACGAGCTTTTCACTGTAGCCTTGGGTAATGCCTTAAAAAAGACACTTCTGGTTATTTCAAAGCCTCATGGATTTTGCCTTTGGTCTGTCTAATAATGATTTTTTGCTTCATTTGCATTTTGGGGCACAGATCACATATTCTAAATTTATACAGAGGGAGAGGGGGACTGGAGAGAGGGCACAGTAGGTGAAAACTCTTGATACTTTGAAACAGAGTCATTCAGTTCTCAGTACCCCAAAAAGCTGGCTTACAAGGCTTACAACTTTCTCTAATTCCAGTTTTAGGATACCCAGCATCCTGACTTCTGTGGGTACAAACACACACACACACACACACACACACACACACACATACACACACAAACTTTTAAAAATGGATAGATTGTTATAATCTTTTTGAAGTCTAATTTTTCATTATTTACAAAACAAGCATATCATATATAATAAATGACTACATGTGCAATCTAGGTCGATTGCTTTGCAACTTCAAAACTGCAGTGTAAGTAAGACAAGAAACAAATCTATCTCGAAAGAGGATTAAAATAGTTACTTACTTTTCTACACCGTGTGGAAGTGGACGTGTGACGAGGGGTAAGGGGTCGAGGTGGATGGAGGTCCCTCTAGATGAGGTTGGACCCTGTGGGTCCGGTCGGTTATAATCTCTGTTTATCTACTACTTACCATTCATGTTCAACATAATCAACAGAAATCAGTGAAATGTGGCACCATCAGAATCCAGCTCTCCTACCACAGCAAGCCCTGGATATCCTAAAATACCTGAAGAGCAAGATAGTGAGCATAAATTTCATCTCATGAAGATGAAAGAGGCCTTTAAAGAGAACATAAACAATTCCCTTAAAGAAATATAGTAAAACACCATCTAACAGGTAGAAGTGCTTAAAGAGGAAAGAAAATCTCTTAAAGAAATATGGAAAGATACAATCAAACAGGTGAAAGAAATGAATAAAATTGTTCAAGACCTGAAAACAGAAATAGAAACAATGAAGAACACATGAATGGAGGCAACCCTGGAGTTGCAAAATCTAGGAACGACAACAGGGACTAATAATGCAATCATCACCAACAAAATACAAGAGATGGGAGAAGATGTAGAAGATCCCATAGTATAAATTGATAGTTAAGTCAAAGAAAATGCTAAATGTAAAATGTTCCTTACTTAAAACATCCAGGAAATTTGGTACACGATGAAAAGACCAAATCTAAGAAGAATAGGAATAGAAGAAGGTGAAGATCCCCAGTTCAAAGAGACAGATCATATCTTCAACAAAAACATAGAAGAAAACTTCCCCAACCTAAAAATGAGATGGCTAAAAACATATATGAAGCATACAGAACACCAAATAGATTAGACTAGAAAAGAAAATCTTTCTGCCACAGAATAAAACACTAAATGTATAGGACAAAGAAAGAATATTAAAAGCTGCAAGGGAAAAGGCCAAGAAACCTATAAAAGGCAGACCTATCAAAATTACCTGATTTCGCTACAGAGACTATAAAAGCCAGAAGATCCTGGACAGACGTCTTACAGACCCTAAAAAAAGAACACAGATGGCAGCCCAGACTACTATAATCAACAAAACTCTCAATCACTGATAGATGGAGAAACCAAAATATTCCATGATAAAAACAAAGTTAAACAGTATCTACCTCCAACATAATGAGGGTAACTACCCCCAAGAAGACACAAGAAATTACTCATTTCACAGAAAAGAAAACAAACAAACAAACAAACAAAGAACACACACATACCCAACATCAAAATAAGAGGAAATAACAAACACTGGTCATTAATATCTCTCATCTCAACATCAGTGGACTCAGTTCTCTGATAAAAAGACACAGGCTAACAGACTGGATACACAAACAGAATTCATCATTCTGCTGCATACAAGAAACACATCTCAGCACAAAGTTAGACACTACATCAGAGTAAAGGGCTGGAAAAGGGTTTCCAAGCAAACCAACCCAAGAAACAAGCTGGAGCAGCTAATCTAATATTTAATAAAATGGATTTTCAACCAAAAGTAATCAAAAGAGATGAGGAAGGACACATCATATGCATCAAAGAAAAATCTACCAAGATGATATCTCAATTCTGAACCTCTGTACCTCAAATGCAAGGGCACTCACACTTGTAAAAGAAACTTTACTAAAGCACAAATCACACATTGAACCCCACACAATAATAATGGGAGACTTCAATACCCCACTCTCACCCCAATAGATAGGTCATCAAAACAGAAACTCAACAGAGAAACAATGAAACTAACAGATGTTATAAACCAAATGGATTTAACAGATATTTACAGAACCATTCACCCCCAAACAAAAGAATATGCCTTCTTTTCAGTATATCCCAGAAGCTTCTCTAAAATTGTCCATATGATCAGCCACAGAATAAGCCTCAAAAGGTACAAGAATATTGAAATTACCCCTGGTATTTTATCAGATCACCATGGATTAAGGCAACTACAGAAATAACAGAAAGCCTACATACTTGTGGGAACTGAACAATTCTCTACTCAATGATTACTTGGTCAGGGAACAAATAAAGAAATGAAAGTTTTTCAAGAATTTAATGAAAATGAAGGCATAACATATCCAAACTTATGGGACACAATGAAAGCAGTGTTAGGAGGAAAATTCATGGCAAAAGTGCCATTATAAAAAAAAAAAAGGAGAGATCTCATATGAGCACCTTAACATGGCACCTGAAAGATCTAGAACAAAAAGAAGCAAACATATCCATGAAGACTAGACAGCAGGAAATAATCAAACCCAGGAATGGACCCAATCAATTAGATACAAAAGGAACAATACAAAGAATCTACAAAACCAAGAGCTCTTTGAGAAAATTTACAAGATAGAGAAACCCTTAGATAAGCTAAGTAAAAGGCACAGAGGCAATATCCAAAATAACAAAACCAGAAATGAAAAGGGAAACATAACAACAACAACTGAGAAATTAAAAAAAATATCATTAGGTCTTACTTCAAAGGCCTGTACTCCATGAAAATGGGAAATGTAGATGAAATGATTATTTTCTAGATAGATACCACATACCAAAGTTAAACCAAGATCAGATAAACTATCTAAATAGTTCCATAACCCCTAACAAAATAGAAGCAATCATTAAAAGTATCCCAACCAAAAAAAAAAAAAAGCCCAGGGTCAGATGGTTTTAGTGCAGATTTCTATCAGACTTTCTAAGAAGAGCCAATACCAATGATCCTTAAATTATTCCACAAAACAGAAACAGAAGAAACTTTGCAAAGCTTATTCTATGAGGCCACAGTCACCCTGATAGCTAAACCACACAAAGACTCAGCAAAGAAAGAACTTATGAACATTAACATAAAATTATTCAACCAAATTCTCATAAACTGAATCCAAGAACACATCAAAAACATCATTCACCATGAGCAAATAGTCTTCATCCCAGGGATGCAGGGATGGTTCAATATACAGAATTGATGAACACAATCCACTATATAAACAAACTAAAAGAAAAAAAAATCACATGATTATCTCATTAGATGATGGAAAAGCCTTTGATAAAATCCAACATCCTTTCATGTTAAAAGACTTGGAGAAATCAGGGATTCAAGGCACATACCTAAACATAATAAAAGCATTATACAGCAAACCAATAGCCAACCAATAATTGGTCCAACTTGAGACCCATCCCATGGGCAAGCATTAATCTCTGACACCATGAATGATACTCTGTTATGCTTGCAGGCAGGAGTCTAGCACAACTGTCCTCTGAGAGGCTATATCCAGTAGCTGACTGAAACAGATGCAGGTACCCACAGCCAAACCTAGGTAGAAGGTCAGGGACTCCAGAAGGATTGAGGGACCTGAAGGGGATAAGAACTCCATAGGAAGACCAACAGAGTCAACTCACTTGGACTCCTGGGTGCTCTCAGAGACTGAACCACCAATCAAAGAGCAGACACAGGCTGGACTGAGGCCTTAGGCACATATGTAGCAGAAGTACAGCTCATTCCCCATATGAACCCCTCAACAACTGAAGAGGAGGTTGTCCCTATAGCTGTAGCCTGACTGTGATATCCATTCACCAGAGCTGACTTTTCAGGCCTCAGTGGAGAAACATGTGTCTAATCCTGTAGAGATCTGATGGGAGAGGGCAGTGGGAGGGGGAGATAACCAGGAGAGGACCTACCCTCTCAGAGGAGAAGGGGAGAGGGAAGGCCAAGGGACTCTTGGAGGGGGAACTGGGAGAGGGAGCAGCCAGTGTTTGTGACGTAAATTAATTAATTAATTAAAAACAAAAGATGTGAAAATACTCTTAACAACCTGGTAAGATATAATGACGTACATTAAAAGTATTTCATCGGTTGAAACGGAAGACTTGGGATCAAAGTGAACTTGCTGTAACTCTGGTCAGTATTCCTTGGTTCTTCAAGTAGACTTAGCTGTGAGAGCAACTGATCTAACAACAACTCGGTCCTTGAATATGGATGAGACGGGGCCAGTAGTACACAGGCACTAAGGCTGGTATAATCTCTGTTAGCATCCCTAATTTCTCTTTGTCCTGCTGGGATCTTAAGGCTGGCCTTAGATTGCTGCATGAGGTTGGCAGGCTACCATATGCATATTTTATGATCTCTCAGTTTGTCTGGCACTAGCCACCCATGTTCCGTGTGTGAGTGTGTGCATACTCATGGAAGCTCCAAGTCCAAACACCCTGTTGCTCTGCAGGTTTGTGATAAGATCTATGGTAATAAAATATTAATTACAGCTAAAAGGTTGGGTGAAAACTATGAACTCAATTATAGACGCATATTGTGAACAAAAGGCAGAGTAAAAAAAATCCTTTAGTTATGAAAGTTTCAGATAAAGATAATAATAGTGAAGAAAAAAAGCCACCATCACATTAGACTCAGGCTGTGCAGCTCCATTAAAGGCCACCTGTCATTAATCTGCACAGCGGGCACCACAGTCAGAGTACATGAGCCCTAGATGGAACATCTTTCACAGTGCCTTCTGGTGCTTTCAACAACAGAGAAATCTTCCTTCCCGTCTCCTACTTCAGCTAAGCTTATCTTAATTCAATCATTATGGGTTCATAACAAGATGTGATTATGAAAATTATAATTCAAGGTCAGTTGCCATGGTGAACAGGCATCTTCTTAACCAACCCCATGTACAGGGACAGAGACAATATTGTGGACGATAAACCAAGTGAAGTTGAGAATATCCTTAATCTAAAAGTATTTTTTTCAAAAAGGTGTGCATCTTGGAGGGTCCTGGATTTCAAGGGTGCTCAACCAGTGTTCTAAATACATAGATCTAAACCTGCTCAAACGTGAAATTCAAAGCCTTCCTGGTACCAAACGTTTAAAGAAGGGGGTTGCTCTAAGAGACCTACACTCACCTGGGGTGGACCTCAAAGTGACTACTGTTTCCCTACTCGTTCCCACAGGGCCAGTGTAGGCAGAACTATGCTGTAGGGCATGAAACTCAGATAAGAGCCATTCTACCTGAGGTGACAAACAGGCAGAGATGTCTTTGGACAAGGTGGGGGAAAAGTCTGCCATCATACCCAGGCTCTGGGCTGGCTTTTCTCTTCTCTTTGAAGCTTTACAGGTGAACTGGGAACTATTCCTGTCTGCATAATTCCTCCTAAGGTCTATAATTCCTCCTAAGGTCTATAATTCCTCATAATTTAGCATGCGGTTTGTAGCCATTCAAATTATAAAGGCCAGTGCAAAACAGTATGTGTCCTGGTGACTTGAGGTAAGGGCAAGGCTCTAGCAAAGAGACAGGAGCTTGAGTCTAATGCACCCCCCCCCCACACACACACCATGTAGAAGATTATGTGCAAGAAAAAAAATTTGAAAAGGAAAATGTTTGTGGCTTATTTTTATGCATAAAGGCATGATTAAATAAGAGTTGGAGGCAAGGTAATTTAAGTTATATTGTATAAATGCTGTTAACACATCTGCATTATTATTGTTAGTGTTAATTATTGTTATATTATTATTATTATTATTATTATTATTATTATTATTATTATTATCTCTTCCCTGCCATTTTTAAAGTTTCTTGTGAAGGATTCTTGAACAAACGATTTCAAAATGAATTTTCAAAAGTGTGTCTGACACTGACATCCAAAAAAAGTATTAATAAAAATCACCTTTGATCTCTGGCAGTGAAAGCATCCCGAGTGTCACCTTTGATACCGGGAAACTCCCTCACATTCATGGAGGGAGGGGATGGGCAGTGTGGGGCTCATCAGTGTCTGACTGCACGCTGAGAGATCGGCTCTAGTGCATGATGATCAGACAAGATACCCCTGCCACCTGAAAAGAGAGGTTTTACGAGAGAATGGCCTTTTGGTCATTCTGAGAACATGCACCCTGAGGAGCAAAGGAAAACCTTCATACTGGCAGGTAGACTCCTCTCATGAACCGACTCTGCTGAGACAGAGCCTTCCCAGGGGGCTGAAACTCTTAACTCAGCCTGAGCTCAGTTCATGGCAGTGACATGAATACACACATCTTCCAAGCCCACTTGGGACCTGACTCCCAGCAGACACCAAGTGTGGGTGCACAAGAGAGCGTGGCCACAGGTGTGTTCGACTGGAGACCAGGCAGACTCAGCAAGAAAACACGATCAGAGATGCACTCTGCATCAGTCAATCACAACAACTAAAACGTTTTCACATTGCTATTTAACTGGCTCCTCATAGCTAGGATTTAACTCGAGGCAGATGAAAAGACAAAACTGTAGAATGTGGGAAATAAACGTCAACATGGTTAGAAGGGGGCATCACAATGGGTTAGGATTCCCACGTTCTTGTCTTTAAGAAGCTGGCATCATGGTAAAGAGTGAGACCATGAGTTATATTGGCCAGCCCCATGGACTCTTCCTGGGCACACCTGATTGCAGAGCTAACTGTCTAGCAGAGGTAAAGAAGAGGTTTCCTTAGCTTCGTAGCTGAGTTTATTTGACACAGCAGATGGTAGCCATGGCTAGGTACTACCTCGGAAGCAACAGGAGAGTCAACTACCCTTTCTCAAGAGCTGTTATGTACAAGATGGAGTCAGGAGACTTTGAGACTTATGAGATCAAAGCCCAGTAACTTGTTTATGCACGAAGAGCCCCGTGCCATCAGATATTAAGGTGCGCCATAGAACTGAGAACTACAGAAACTGTATTTGTACTTTTGTCGATGGGCACAATCGCCAGATGTTCAATTGTCATGTAAGATTCTGTTTCATGATTCTTGGTTTGAATAAAATGAGACTGAAGGGAAGCTAGAGGGCCATGGCCAGTTTTGTGAATGGAAACAAATGACCCGCTAGGGGTTGTCTTGAGGAAACACGGCAGGCGCAGACACGATGCAGCAGTTAGTGGGGACGCGCTTTGAACTCACTCAACCCTCAGAAGAAGCCCCTGGATGCTGGCACACTCACAAGCATCAACAAGATGGTGCTGATGCAATGGTAAATTCTTTTGGAGTCACAAGGAAAGAGACAAACATATGGGCTACTCTTTGCTTAAGGCTGTTTTTGAAATATAGTGTTCATACCTCACAGCCTACATGTTTTTAACTATAGTCACCTTTATGCCAATGACATTTCTAACAAAGAAAGTGTCTTCAAGTGAGGCAGGCGCCTGTTTGTCTTTTGCCTTTTACTGGCACTCTCCATGCTCTTTATTCTCATCTCTGAGGTGATCCAGGTTTGCAGACTCCCTGTACCAGACACCATTGTCTGATAACTAGCTGAGGACACGCAGGCAAGAAGTCAGAGAAACAGAAAAAAAAACCCACTTTCCATATAGTATCAGCTTCAAACCGGTTTCATAAAATGTGACATATTCTGTGACAGTAGATGGAATTCCTTCAGTCCCTCAACTTCACTCTTCCTTAACATGAAACACATGCATGTACATATGCACACACTCACACACAAGCACACATAACATGTATGCATACACACATGCACACACATGTGCACACAGCCGCACACGCAGTGCAAAGCATTCTTGTTAGCACACAACCCATCCTTTCTTGAGTGGCTTCCTTTCTGACAAATTCTGCGGGTTTTCTCTGTTGGATTTCATCTATCTAGAATGAATGATGGAGAGAAGGCAGAAATGAGACAATTCTAACTGAGCAAAAGAAAATTAAGCCTTTTCCTGTCTTGTTGAGGAAAAAGCCAAATCCATATATAGACATTTAAATTCCATCCTGGTGCTAGTTGACTGGATGAAATAATGAGATTTTTGTTCTTCTTGGCCATCTCTGGATTTAAATAATTTTATGTGACAGAGCTGATGTGCTGGTCAATAAAAAGACAACAATCATTTACGTGGAAAGCTGTGTGCAATTTTGGGAATCTGTCTTAAACAAGCTGGGCTTGATAGTAGAATCAATATGCCACCGGCTCACCCAGTGAGGTACATGAATAGAAGAGAAATGAATTCTAACACTTGATGACTACAGATCAAAGAAAAAAAATCAAATCAATGCAAGAATGGAAATCACACGACAATAATATTTTTGACTGCACAATACTGTTCGAAACCCAGGAAAGCCAACAGATGTTCTCTTCCTTTCCTCTTCATTCTGCCTTTTGTTTTAGCTCTTGGGAGGCGATTTTTGTGTGTGTGGCGGTTTGATTTCATGTGTGCTTTGCAAATTTCCAGATGTGCTCAGTATTTTAATCTGCACAATGGCTTTATATTGTAGGTCCATATGATGTCTCAATCAGGGTTCTTATTTCCTCTAAACATCAAAGAAAATTGAGAGCTTAACAAACCCTATTCATTTGGAGGAAACCTTAGACATTTTCTCCCAAAGCAGTCTTTGCAGATATATGGGCCTTCTTTTTTTCTCAATGGATAATCAGTCCACTGTGCTGTTCTACAGAGTGAGTCTCTTGAAGATTACATTTGCTATTATGAGAGAATGAAGAATAAAACCTGGTCAGGTGAGGCTATGATCATTTCCTCTCTCAGATGTGTGCAGAGACAATCTGCCCATTTGGGGACAGCATCCTTCCAGTCAGATTGGACTGCCCTTGATCCTGCTTCTAATGCTGGGGAAGACAGGTGACACAGTTTTTAGAACTTGCTGAGGAAGACAGGTGACACCTTCATTAATCTCAGGGCACTCCTTCTATGGGAGAAACTGGAGAGGATGCAGAACCCAGAGCGGCTCTGGCAAATTCAAGTGGTGGTTACTCAATAACAACATGAGGTTAATCAAAGAACGCTTTTGAATTTGATGATTCCATGACTGATGTGGATAGGGGTCTGGTGATAAAAACCCAAATTTTCTCACATGGTAGGGAAATGAGTTATGTGAAGATATAAAGCCTGTGGGATAATCAAAGCTGTGTGCTGGGCTCTGACAAACATTCAATTGTGTATACGTGTGTGTGTGTGTGTGTGTGTGTGTGTGTGTGCATGTGTGTGTGTGCATGTGTGTGTGTGCATGTGTGTGTGTATGTGTATGTGTGCCTGTGGGTGTGCATGTTTGTTAACAGACATAAAATAAAAAGCATAAGTTTATCTAGAACTAACCAGTGAGTTTGCAACATATCCAAAAGCGTAACAAATGTATAAAAATACACAAGGAGACAAGGACTTAGTGCAGAATATAATAGAAAATGGGACAGAAAAAGGTAGAAGGATCAAAGAGAATTAAGTTCAAAATGTAGATTTAGAAAGATCCATATGACGGTGTGGGTAGGAATCTGAGTGAGAGGTTTGCCGATGGAAAGCAATAATAGAAAGGGATTTTGTAGGACATGAGAGAACCGCAATAGCTGGCTTGGAGGGACCCTTAGCTATCTGCTCCCTTTCATTTGTGGCCATGAACCTTGGTGACCATTGATCCTCTGACTGTAAAGCTTCACGGAATAAATGCTATTGTGCTCATTATTGCTGAGTCTGGAAAATGGTTATTTTTTTCCAGAAAATAAGTGATACTCCCAAGGCTGTGTGGTCAGGGTGTACATTTTCATTTAATGGAAATTCGGGGTTTTCAAATGAAAACATCCTGACCCACGGCTGTAAGAAGGAATATATATGCTTGTGCACCGAGCCTTACCCATAGCTGTGAGAAATGGCACGCCCATGTGCCTGCACAGGGCCTAGAAAAGGACACACACACACAGAGCCTGGACAGTAAGGACAGACACACAGAGCCTGCACAGGGCCTGGAAAATGGCTGGAAGAAGACATGGGCCTGGACAGAAACTGGGAATGGCTGCTTTTATTCTACCCTAATACTATTCTCCTGTGATTCTTGGCTGCATGAACCGAGATATATATATATATATATATATATATATATATATATATATATATATATATATATGTGTGTGTGTGTGTGTGTGTGTGTGTGTGTGTGTGTGTGTGTGTGTGTTTGTATGTGTTATCAGGCAGAACAAAACCCAACTATTTGTCACATAAAAAGGAAGGAGACATATGGTCACATGTCATCAGGATTTAAAAGGCTCATGAGATCAAATTCTCCAAACAGGAGCCTGGAGACAAACTGTACACAGTCTTACTGTGAATGGAGATGCTATTCAGATGCTATCCAGAATAAGGGATGGATGCAAGGGTACGGGTCCAGATAGGCAAAGGTGAAATATTCAATCCCATCGAAACAAGAGGAAATTATACCTACAGAGACTAGTGATCCTATGCTAGATATACTCCTGGAATATTCTGAATCATTCCTAACTCATTCACTGTGAAGGTCCTACTTTGTGGCTTCTTTTTAAACAGAAATCATAGTGGAATGAGAAACTCGGCCTAGATGTTGGTAATAAACTTAATTTCAAGTAAAGACTTCATGTTGGTTTTCCCAGTATTTTCTCTCCTTAAAAAAAAAGAAAAAGAAAAAGAAAAAACTAATACATTAAATATGTACTTGGCAAATAAGTCAATTTAAAAATTGAATAAATATAGTTTTTTTAAATCCAGTTGATTTAAAGCTCAGAAAGCAATGCCCACCACTCCTGGGAACCGGAACTGCATGCAGAAAGCAGTTATCATTTGAGAGTCAAGATGCCTGGTTGAGAAAAAGGACGGACCCTCTTTTGTTGGAGTATGTAGCATTTTCATCCCCTTCCATGGTGGTCCCTTCATCTTCCTCAGTCACTTTCTTTAAGGAGAGCTGATGAGGACGCAGCTTGGAAAACCGAGAAAAGGACTCTGGAGAAATTAGTGAACAACTTCTTGGAGCTGGTATGGTCCTTTTGCTGCTGTTTCCTGGGGCTCTCCTTCCTCTGTCCCTCCCTTTCTGCTCTTCTCCCTGGGCCCTCCCTTTGGCCCCTCCCTCTGGCCCCTCCCACTGTCCCTTACCTGACTGGAGCCCCTCTGCTTTGCGCAGGTTTCAACATCACCGTCACTGTATTGTCAGTCTGATTCAAAGGTGTCTCAAATTCATAGGCTGGCATAGATGGTGCTGGGGAAAAAAGATTAGATGGGACACTTAGTATTTCTCGCTGATTTTCTTAGGAACACTTTGCTTATTTTACAAAGGACCCTGAGAGCAAATAGTAGTAGCGATCAATCCACCACACCCAAAGTTTACATACACTTACACCTGATACAAAATAACAGGGACATGTGCTCAAGTCTGCCGGCTCTTGTCAAAGGACCACTCTGAGCCTGGCTGAGGCTGGGGAGGGGCACAAGGGGCTTATGAGGTGTTAGTGTTGTTCATAGTGATGTTCAATATTTCCATTTGTGTTCTGGCTACCTGCTCACCGTATTTTTTTTTTTTTTTTGACAGCAAACCATCTTACAATATGTATATTGTTATGGAAACGTACAGTGTGCCTTAAAGGCATATAGAAGTTTGGGAATAAACACCAGCAGTATAAACCTGAGTGTTGTGGTGGTTCTCCCATTAAAGTCAAGGTTTTTTTTTGTTTTGTTTCGTTTGTTTTTTACATGTATTAAAGATTCATTCAAGGGATTAGAGGATGGTTAGTGCTGGAGAGACCTGGTGCTGTGGATTCTTGACAAAAGCAGCGAAGTGGGAAACACATGAGAAACAGAGAAAGAGCAAACAGCTTGGATTTGGCTTTCTCTTCCATATAATGTTATTCAGCACAGGGGGGTAGGTACATTAAATCTGGGGATGCAATTCAATAGGTAGAATGTTTGCATATCATAACTAAGTCCTGAGTTCAATTCCTTGCATAGTGGCACAGGCCCATTAATCATGGCACTCGGGAGGCAGAGGCAAGAGGATCAGTTAAAGGTCATCCTCAGCTACGCGGTGAATTTAAGGCCAGCTTGGGTTGTGTGAGATGGAGGTACATGAATCCTCTCTGGGGCTTCAGTTTAGGAGTCTCTTACAACAGGAGCGACTAACCCCCATTGTTATGGTAGTTAGAAAAGACAGCTCTCCAGACAAAATAATCTATGGACCAGTTCTCTTCCCCAACAGAAGTTGTTTTAAAAGTTGTTTCTTTATTCTTGAGAATTTCATACTTTTATACAAGGAAGCACAGTCATGTCCTTAGTTCCCTCTTCAACAAATCCTTCCCAACTTCATATCTTTGTCTTTCTTCTTTGTTTTAATAACAATCAACCAAGTCCAGTTAGGGCCTATATGTTTATGGGTGTGAGGGTGTGGGCCCATCCACTGGAGCACAGGAAATCCACCACTGACCACAGGTTTAAAATGAAGAAATAAAAGAATGATATTCTCTCTCTCTCTCTCTCTCTCTCTCTCTCTCTCATCAGCTACCAACAATTTCTCAGCAAAGGACCCTCTTTAGTTATTTCTGGCCTTTTTTTTTTTTTCTTCTCTAGAAACTCTGTCTTAGCCCAGCCTAGCAACTAGCAACTAGACACTACAGTAATCTCTCCCCCTCCTGAGACAGATTCAGACAGACTCTCCACAGCATGGAGCTGCGAGGCAGGAGCCTCCAGTCTCAACCACATGCAGGCAGGGGTGTCTCATGTGACTGCTAGAGTTTACTATGAGCACACTCAAAATATATTACCTGGGCAAAAAGCTTTCATGGAGCAAATGTGAGGTATCAGTCACATCTATTCATTTTCTTTCTAAAAATTCAAAGTCCACTCTAATTAAGAATTGACTCTACATCCCAACATGCAACTACATCATGTGCTGGATCCAAGCATAGCTCCTTCCCTCAGGTCCATGAAAACAGAGAGTAGAGATCAGGAATTATAACCTAACCTCCTTCCCTCCCCCTCCCCCNCCCCCTTCCCTTCCCTGAGGTCTTACTATTTCCTAAGGCTGGTCCTGAAATTCTAGATTAAGCCATCCAACCAAGGTTCCCTGAGTAGCTGAGGGAATGTAGCCTTGCAATGTGGTTTTAATTCCATAAAAGTCAAATCATTACTTTGGGTGAGCTTGTATAGAACAAACGAAATGTCAAGTTTCTTTGCTTTTGGATAGAATTATATGAACTGGAGGTGGCAAGGCTCATACTCGTTGGAATTTTTATACAATATGTGGGAAAGTTTAATTATTTTTCTAATGGAACATCTCCCTTATGTTAATACACACAGAAATATGTTCTGTACTTTGGAAAATAAAAACTTTGTTGGAAATAATACTCATTGGCATACATGCTCTCTTTAAGTCACCATGAAAAATTAAAACAATAGGTAATATCATACTTCTAGTGGTGCACTCACTTAGGGTCCTAGAACACATAGCCAAAACACCCCAGTGTTCCGGAATTCTTATTCAGTCCAGTAACTATTCTATGCATGTGTTTGCCCACTTATGCCTTTTTTTTTAACCTCCCAAGAAAAACTTATTTTCCAACTCTTCTCTGGGATATATATTAAATTTCAAGTCAAGTTTGTGCACATAAAAACCTCAAGATGTATAAAAATATTCCTTAAGTTATAATTTTTTTAAAAATCCCCTTTTTTTTCCTCCAAAACTCTTAGAGCACTTAAAATACTCTAATTTTGGTCCTTGATTTCCTTCTGTTTCAAACAAATCTTTTATAAAAACAGAGATGAAGGGAAATAAATATTTAAAAAAAAAAACCCATGCTGAATATTACTGAAGTAGCCCTTGAAGCTGGCGAGCTCTTTTCCTAACTCTCTACATATTTATGTTTTGATATGGTTATGTTGTGCTATGATTTGGATATAAAAATGTCACCAGGAAGCTTGATTCTTCGTATACAGTGCTTCGGAGTCCTGAGCAGCTCAGGAGACTGCAAATCTTACCAAAGGACCTACCGACTGATGAGCTTGTACCTGAATAGACTATTAGGAAAGGCAGAGGAAGCCTTTCAGACTGATAAGCCACAGAGGGGAAGGATTTGAAGGGTGAATTTTGCCTCAGAATCTTTCCTTTATTGTCTTGCTTTCCAGTCACGGAGAGGTATACAGCTATGTTCTATCATGTGCTTTTCACTGGGACGAGCAACAGCATCTCAGACCCAGAGCTATGGCACCAGGCATCCATGGTCCGAGACCTTTGAACAGTAAAATAAAGCTCTCTTCTTTCAAGTCCCCCCCCCTCCCCCCGCTTCACCAGCTCTGAGGACTAGTTCAGCAATACTTAACATGTTTTTTTTTTTTTAAATTTGTATTTATTTCCCTTCATCTCCTGTTTTATAAATGGTTTGGGTGAAACAGAAGGAAATCAAATATTTTCATCATAGCGACAGAGGGATGACTAACAAAACACGCCACAAAAAGCTCAATCCAAAAACCCAAATATTTCCCCACTCTCAGCCAAAGGGGGAAGAGGAAAGAAAAATAAGAAAATGCTCATGGAATTCTGTTTATTGTGGTTAAACATCCCATACCAGATGGCATGTTCACTTCCTCCTGAGGAACACAGACGTTTTTTTCTGCACGGGCGGATATGCCGGAATTATTCTTCAAACTATATATTTTGGGGGATGATATAATTGGATCTGTAAAAAGCTGGAGCACATGGGCATTTGATACCACCTCGCGTGCCGTCTCTTTGTAGGAGGGAAAGCAACCAGCGGGGCGGAGTCTGAGGCCTGGCGGAGCGGAGCGCATGCGCTGATTTAATGCTGAGTTTGAGGTTTAAATCAGAGTCGCTCCAGCCCTGCTTCTCTCATGACCAGAGAGAACCTCACCGGAACCTTCTACATTGTATTGAAGTCCTTCAAGGAGACTGGTAAAACTAGCCATGCTCAAATACAAGAGGGCCATATCCCAGACGCTAAATACACATGGCATTTATTGTATCCTATGAGTCTGTTTTAGGTACCCAGAGTTGTATAAATAAAATTTACTGCCGTGTTGTATCTTTGCATTTTATCTCTGTCTTAGCACTGAAAAGGCACAAAAACATCGCTTCTGATGCAAAGCATAACTCATCAATAGATGATACCTGATATTTTTGTGGTGAACTGGTTTGTGGCCGGAGGCCCGAACCCCTTCGCAGTGCTGGCTCTGATGGTGAAGGAGTATGTTGTTCCAGGATACAGGCCAAAGAACAGAAAATGGGTTTCATTTCCCAGTTTTGAAACTCGTCCACTTTGGTTGGATAAATCAATTTCCGGGTCAAAGGAACTGACTGCTTTGTAGGTGATCTGCAAAGGAATAAGACCTCGATGACGATCTCGGAGAGCATGGATGGAGAGCACATCTTTATCCCACAATGGCTAGATGCTTCCAAGCTCTCTGGTCCGCTGAGGAGGGATTGGGACTCAGCATGAGCGTCTAAGTTGTTACCTTTCTAGAGGGGAAGGACTTAGAGCCAGTAGGTTAGAATGTGAAGGATGTGTTTACCACAACCCGATACAGTGAAATTGTTTGATTTCAATGAGCCTTAACAGCTGATTTAGGGGAAAAATTGGTAATTGGTTAGAGCGACAGACACTGACAAGAACAGAGGCCGCATCTCGAATCTTTGTCCATGAATAGGATACTTGTATTCCCCAAACAAGGCCGCATTGAACTGTTTCCATCCATGTGGCTGTCAGTGTCTGCTCCAAAAATAAATCCGAGAGGCCTGCCAGGAAGTCTTGGGGGCTGCAAATGGACAGCTATTATGGGCCAGAGTCATTGACATTTTTTCAGAATATTGTCCAACAGCAGAACTGTCTGTCACGGTGGAAATTTTCTATTCCCCATTAATCAACACAGTGGCCAAATGTTATCTGGGGCCATTGAGAATGTGAAATATGGCTATGGAGACGAGTAACTGCGCATTTCATTTAATTTTAATCAAATCAAATTGAGATTTAAATTGCTCCAAGTAACTAGCAGCTGTCCCATCCCCCTCTCCCCTACCCCCTCGAGGGTGACTCTAGATATATTCAAGATTCTCGCCATGGAATAGACATTCTTGGGTTTTTTTTTTTTTGTTTTTTTTTTTTTTTTTTTTTTTTTTTTTTTTTTTTTTTTTGAGATGAGGCTGGAATGTTTGAAAATAAACGAAACATAGGTGCCTTTAAATTTTGCCTTTTCAAGTGATTTTTAAAAAGGATTTCAATATGATAGTTCATCAGTTACTCAAGAGCACACACTTTAGTGGTGATTACTAACTTCTACTGGTTATAATGACATAATTTTTAAATGTGGCATATTCAAAAGTTTTAAATTGCAAAACTGAGCACTTTCCGTGCTTCTAAATAAGTAAGCCTACTTGTAATTTATGTGCAAGAACGCTAACGCTGTTATTATACTGAGTGATAATTGACATTCTTTTTTTTTCCCCTTATATTTACACCATGTTATTATAATTAAGAAGACCTCTCTGAAAGAATATTTAGATTGAATCACCTGAGCCTTGGAAAGGGAATGTTTGCCATGTATATCAATCACCGTAGCCCATGGCATCATGGGAGTCAGGGAGTCAGGCAGACCTGCTAGTACCCTTCCTCTTGATCCTCCGGAGACTGAGGAGGTTGAGGAGACAAGAAACCACCTACTCCCAGTGTCCAGCAAGATCTATGATGGAGTCTCCTTTGTGTGCCTGCTCCATCCTGAACCTTCCAGAGTGGAATGTGGCAGTGTAACGGGAGCCAGCTGGTGCAAGAGTGGGGTTAGGGCATCATGTCCCAACCCCTGAAATCTTGTCCTAAGATTAGCAGGAATAGGACCCACCTCCCCACCCCTCCGTACCAGTCCTGGGATGTTCTGATGCATATATCACTGTCCTACCAGAGAAGGACACATGGCCCAGTGGCCAAGTTAGACTTCCTCTCCCCTTATAAGGCCAGATCTAGAAGCAGTGGGCTTCCTCCTCACGCAAATGATACATCCCCAGCACTCTGGCCCTGGCCAGTGATATACACTCACCCCCAAAGCTCCTACCATTCCCTGCTCCACACTAAATGAGCTGTCTCCTTGAACTGGCCCCCGCTACCCCCACGCCAGAGTCTGTTCTGTTCTGCTTGTTCACAGTCGCCTGAGGTCTCATCTGCTCCTGGCCATTCCTACCTCAATTCCCCCTATCAGGATTGGGACAATTGTGAGCCAATCGCACCACCCACAGGCAGGAAGGTAGTCTGTACAGCAGTTTATACACTGGAACCATTTTCAGAGTGCCTCTGAATGTGCTCCCAGCACTGTGTTCTGGGGGTCTGCTTAGTGTCTCACTGCTGTTCCTGCCCCGTGGGGGTGAGCAGGATGGTGGGGTGGGGGGGAAGACAGCTGCAATCCCTCAGTTACTGTAAGTGGAATTATAGGGATGGCTACAGCACACGGAGGGCAAGTCAGTCTTCTTGACCACCCTACTGCTTTTGGAACAGCAAATGTGGAAAAGCTCAGACCCTTTGCTTCTTGCCCCAGACCTGTGGACAGCCACAATCTTGCTGTGTTTCTGAATACACAAACGATGTATCATGCTAGTCTCTGCTCTGGGAGGGGACACTTCTGCACCGTACCATAGACAATGCTCTTGCTTGACTGCCTAGAACAGGACTGAGTAGCCTTAGTACTGAGCTCTCTACAGAGTCACATCTGCTGATACTGTTTATACGTTGACTGAACGAAGATGCTGAGGCTAGCAGGTAGACCAGGCACTGACTTTACAAAGTGAAGAATCTGGACTGGGTGTGGTAGAACCGAGGGAGTTAACAACAAATAAAATAGATCAATTAGAAACACTATGGAAGAAACAAACGGAATGGTAATATAAGGAGCTTTGTCAGGGAGAAATGTCCACACAGCCATTCTAGATGCCTAAGGAAGAGATGCTGGAAAATCTGAGAAGTCTTGACCTCTATAAAGGACCAGTCAGTCAGTGGATTTGGGGTTAGAACCTGGATTAAGTCCTGCAGCAGGAGTGCCCTGGACCCAAGGAATGAACACAAAAGACCTGTGAGGTCTCTTCAGGCTATGGGGGTTAGCATGGGCCCCTTTGTGCTTAAATCTGCACATCAAGATAAAAGACTTGGAAATATCCAACAAGCAAACTTTGAACATTTTTGGTGTAAAAAAAACCAATTTGATTTGTTAAAACAACAACACACAAATAAATCTTGGTTGCCAGGTGGTATTTTAATTGGACTTGAATGGTTAATAAAGGCAGTAGAAAAGCCACAGGGAATGGTGGTAGAATCCAGTGGCTAAAATCATGTACATTATGTGTGACAGAATATAGTTTCACAGAGTAAAAAGTACATTGGAGTTGAGGCATTAAAAATTTTTTTTAAAAAAAGGAAAAGAATTCTAAAAGTTATGGAAAAATCAGTCAGGCACTAGAGACAGGTCGCCAGTACGGAGGGAACTGGGGCGTGGTTTCATTTGGGCCCTGTTCAAAAGACTGTCCTCCTGATCGGAAGGAATGGAATGGTGAGTGCACATTTAAGAAAGGATGTGGGCATTTGAAATGTCTGTAGAAAGGTACACATGACAGAAACAGGGTCTGAGAGAAGTCCAGGCTGGGAATGGAGATTCAGGAACAGAGAGAGAAATGGTCCAGGGGAGAAAGATGTTGATGAGAAATCAGGTGACATTAGGTAAAGATGGGTCCATCCATGCCTCATGTCAGTTTCACACCTGCCTATTTGTCAATCCTCCTAAATTCGGTGTTCCAAGTCGAGCTGCTGTAGTTGGGTTCCTACGTTGTACGTGGTGATGAGTCATGGATGCTGCGAACCTACCTGCTTAGTCTGACTTAAATATGTCCGAGTCAGAGGGGTATTGCTGTGATAATTATACCACCCTTAGAGGACTGAGTCATGTCTGAGTCTTGCTTGTGGTCCCACTGTGATCTGCAACTACTTGGCATTTGGTATATTTTCCATGAAACGTGACTGGGGAGTGCCCGAGTGCATGTGAGTGTTCACACCCTGGCAAAGTGGGGTCCCAGTTCCACCAGCCCACGCTGAGAAGCAAAGGCTTCACTGATGGCCTCAATGCTACAGGGGCTGATCATCAGGTGGCCCCACACTGATTCAGCCTGGAGGTTTATAACCCTGCTTTGGGCTTTAACCCTTTAATACTTTGGTAAAATATTACAGACTCCACCCCTCTTTCCTTACAAGATATAAGGAGATAGTAACTCAGTTATGAATTCTCTTATCTACCCCTAAAGACTTATGCACATATATGCAACCAGTGCCAGAAAGTCCATAGCTCCCATCCCCTAAACCCATAGGAGTCTAAATGTTAGAAATTAAACTGCTCCCCAGGACCAGGAGGCAGGCAGCCAACTCTCTAACTGCCTCCTGCCACCAAGGTTGGCAGAATTCAAAGTCCCACAGCATCCTGCCAGGCTCGGGCAGAACATAATCCTTACTTCGGGCCTTTCACACTTTCAGTTGGTCATTCAACAAGTGCTTATTAAGTACCTATTAGCTCTCAACAGAAGAAAATGCAGCGGGGGGTGGGGGTGTGGGTGGGTGAGGGGCTCCTGGGAGAAAAGTTGGGGCAAGCTTTTACACCAGTTCTACATTGCTGATCGAGGGCAGAAAATGTTTTAATGGGTCCACTCTAAAGGATGTCGATTGCCCTCCGATGGGTCCCAGTAATTTAACGGGATGCCCCTGGACAAAAGCAAAGTGACACCTGAATGAAGGGGTAGGGAACGAAGGGTGTTAAACTGGTGAGAGGGAATAAGCCCTTGCTTGCGTTGGATGATTTCTGATTGCGCTTAAGTGCCTGGAATTCTCTAGAATTATCTCCCCCCTACCTCCTGCTTTCTCCTTCAAGTCTCCAATTCTACACTGCCAGTTTCACAGAGAGCCCAAATGGAATAGCCTTTTAGGGGGACCAAAATCTTCGGGGGAGCATCGAGATGATGGTAATTGCAGCCAGCATAAAATATAGGTCTTTAATTGGGGTCTGGGCGATTTGCTCTGTGAACACAAAGGAATGGATAATTAAATTTGATTTCAGGGGTGAAAGGGGCCAAGGTACTCTGTGAGGAACGTAGTATTTGAAGGAAATACTAAAAGCACGGCGGGAGAATGCTCTAGGAGGGGGTTGGACAAGAGCTGGGGGAGGGCAGAGGCCCGTGGTTAAAAGTGGAGTGATGTGAAAAATTCAGAAAGCTTGGAGGGGAAGAACGTGGCTGTTAAATTCTGGGGAGGACAACTCAAGAGGAAGTATTAGTAATAAATAATAAATAACTTCCAGAGATAACATAGTTACCTTGTTTTTTCCAAGATCTGATTATTTCTATTTTACATTTATTGCATGAATGTTAGATTGTATGTTCCTGAACTACATACTCTGTTCACAGAGTCCAGAAAAGGACATCAGGTCTAGGGTGGGAGTTACAGATAGCTGTGAGGTGCTAGGAATTGAACTAAGGTTCTCAGGCAGAGAAGGCAGTGCTCCTAACCACTACGCTCTCTCTATGGCACCTACTAGTTAACCATTTAAAGGAAGCAGTAGAAAGGTTGCTTTACCTTGAATACTTTTGTACCTTTTCTGAAAGCGTCATTAGAGTTGCTGAGCGGCACAGTGAGTGGCAAGCTAGGCTCCCTAGCACGACTCCTGGGCTCTCTCATTCCTTCCTCTTTCAAGGTTACCAAGCTCGGACAATGATGATTGAGTAGTCAGTCATCTAGACTTGGGATCTTGAGATGTTTCAACTCTTAATACTCAAATGGCCCCAACGGCAGGCAACTCGGTCATTCTGTTTCACTTTGAGTCAAACTGAACTTGGTGTGCTCACTGCACATGAGGCTGAAGTGTCTGGGTTTGGCACTGTCTCTTCCCATGGTTGGTGATGGAGAATATTAGCAGTGTGTTTGTTTTTTGTCTTCTTTCCATGTCTTGTACATAGTGAGCATGGACCTGTAGAGGTGCAGCTCTCGTGGTCACTATAGATGGCTGAGAGGTGCAGTGCCTAATATATGTTATGCACTTGGCAGCATTACTCACTGACAAACTTCTAGAAATAGGTTCGATATCCAATGTTTAAATTATTGTGGGTACACTCAAATTGCCTGCAAAAGAGGCAACATATATTTCCCACCAACAGTCTATGTATGTCCACATTTCTTCATGCCACTGGTTGAAATTACACCTTATACAATTATACAAAATCCAGCACATTTATTTCCTGTTTAAATTTCTCTAATTTGTTATTTAAGCTCAGCTTCTAGGACAGGTAGAGTCACCTCCTCCCACTCCTCATTCATCTCCCTGAAGAGTTCTTGAATTGTACTTACTAGTCTGTGTCAAGTCTGTGTGTACCACAGCCATCAGCCCATTTGCTGCCAGGAGCACTGAGAATGACCCCTCCGAACATTCTGTGAACATCTAGATAGTTCCGTGTCTGTCTGTCATCACTATGACGTTTAAAACCTGCTGATCTTTCCCATGTGTCTTCCAGGGCCTTTTGTCCATACTCAGAGAGATGCGATGCAAGAATGTCCTCTCAATTTTTGTTAGAGCATTCTCATGAGATTAGCTTTGCATATCAATCATGAAAGTGCCTTGTATTTACTTTCGCATTATGTCGGCTGGTGACCTCACAGGGTATGTGTAATTGGAACAAGCCGTGCATTCTCTAACATTAAATTGTATCCATCTAAATAGATTACTGGAACTGCTGTGTGATTTCTGCCTTATGTAAATTTGGACTTGTGTCTAGTTCTAACAGTGGTTGACTCCTGAAAGAAAAATCGAGATGCATATTCTACTTTGAACACGTGTCTGCTTCACAGGTTTGGCAGAATATCCATTGAGGATGGACATAATTGCCTGACCTGGATTTGGGGGACATAATTAATAAACAAAATGGCAAAAGTGAGAAACAGGTCTGAGAAGGTCTGGGTCAGAACACTGGCGGGGGAGGGGGGGTGGACAGAAAGGAAGGCCAACTAGAAGAGGGCAGAGTAAGAATGAGGACAGAGGAATGGGAGAATATGTACCGCTATAAGGTCTAAAAACAAAGGATGCTGTTAGTGTTATTCAAGCACCAATGCTTGAGTAGACTTTTTGTTTCTTTTGATTATTCTTGAGAAAACTCAAGAATAACCAAAACTCAGCTTATGTGTTTATATCTATAGTGGACAGTCTATTTTATTTCATCCCAAATCATCTAAGTATGTTAACACCCCTCTGGGAACACACTTATTACAAAAGCATTACCAACTGTGGTAATCTTTACCTATAGTCAAATGTGACTCCATGGCAGGATCAATTGTCTGCTCCGGCAGGAAGAGACTGCACACTCTTGTAAGGCAAGTGAACCATGACTCATGAGCACTGAGATCTCAGGAAAGGAAGAGCCCGTCCTGAGATGCCAGCTAACCTCTTCTTTGAGGAACCAGAAACTACTCTCTGTCTCATACTCTCATACTTAGAAACCAGAGAGACTGATTGGATACCTAGAAAAGATATTTAGTCATTTAGACCCGATTCAAATGTTTGATATTTCCCCTTTGGATCTGTAGAAAAATAAGCCAACTTGCTCTACTTGCAAATATCTGATTGCTAGAACCTTGATTTATGGCATATCGGCACATCCACACTGGAGCAGCATTTAGATCAGGGTTTGACTGGGACAGCCTGACCACTAAGTCAGAGAGATGAATGGGGTCTTCATTGTAAATGTTATTTTCCCTGTTGTTTCCATGCTGAAGTTACTTCTCACACAAAGATAAATGTCTGGTGGGATTAGAGAGAAAGAATCTTGCTATTAGTTTCTGTCTCTCTGGAGAGCAACCTGTGGCTTTGGAGACAGACAGACAGACCGCCTGGGTCTTAAAACAAACTTCAATGAGTAGCTGTTCCAGTAAAAATTCCTCTTTTTTTTTTTTTCTCTCTCAGATTAGACTCTATAAAATCGATGTCTAAACACCATTAGAGGACCCAAAATATGAAGTATTTTCATCATGGAAGAAAATAAAATTGACCTTGCTTGACTTGACTGTAAAGCAACTCCATAGAAGCTGAGCTATGGATTTCTGTAACTTCATATTGTTACAATAAAACAGCCAGTAAAAGCAAGACTTTCCTTTTACTGTTCTTTACTTTTTTTTTCTATTATGATGATGATTATTGTTGCTGTTGTTGTTTCTGCATTTCAACATCACTTTCTGGAACTGGTGAGGGACCATCAGCTGACTCTGGAGGGTCAGAGAGAGGGCTGGTGGTGAACATCTCTGACAGCTCATCTGCTCAGACTCCTGTCAGTACCGCTGAGAGGTATTCAGGCAGATCCATATGCAGATCGGCCATAATTTTTAGGAGTTTTTACAACATATAATTTTGTTGAATTTGCATTCAAATAAATGCTAGTTTTTAAAAAATGCACCTGCCTGTTTCTATGACAACAGACACAATGAAACGATGCACGGGATGATGTGAAGATGGCTGTCACCCTGTTATTGCTGTTATTTTTTTTTCCTTGAACAGTGTATCAAATTCTCTTTTTTTGCTACTGTCACTCAACTGTTTGATTTGTTTCAGCAGACAAAATGGTGTCAATGAAGTCTAAGAAATATACGTTGATATAAAGGAACCAAAAAAGATTATTCTATGGTTATTGTGGAAACAATTTTTATTGACTTTCCTAATTGGATAATCTCCACTCTTTAGTAATCAGTGGGGGCGGGGAAGCACTCGGTAGCTGGAAAAGAGTATGACTTGGTGATTGCTTCCTAATCCATGTATGTTTCAAAATATTTATTACTTTCAAAAACAGTGACTTTAAAATTGTTATGCTGTGTCTTAATATATAACACACAACACACAATGATCCAACTTATTTTAAATATGCATCTTGAAATTATGCATAGTTGAAATAATTCACTTTTAGTCTCCTGTTTCTAGAACAACTATTGTGACTATAGAAAGTAGTAAACTTGCCAAGGGAACATGAAATTCCATTTTTAAAATACCAGAAAGCTCATGTTATCACATATTTATTATACTTTAAAACAGCAAATTACCAACGAATATGTAAGTTACCTCATATAAAGTGATGACCCCATATGTTTGTGTCGGCTCTCTCCACTGGAGAAATATCTTCTCTTCAAAGGCACTGCCTTGGATGGATTCAGTGGGGACAGCTCCTGGGACTAGAGAGGATGGTGACAAATGAATGAGAGGGACCCAAAGAGTTCTTAGATATTCATAGAGGTTATAGATCTTAATAGCCTATAGATACATTTGTATTCCTGTATAAAATCTAAAGCTATTTTAACTACAGTCCTTATGAAATGATTTAATCTTTTATCCACTATCTGTCATCTATCTATCTACCTATCTATCATCTATCTGTTTGTCTATCCATCATCCATACATATATGTATATATATAAAATCTATTACCTATATCTACCATATATCTATGTATCATCTATTATTTATTTATAATTTATCTTCATTTCTTCCTTCCTTCCTTCCATCCATCCATCCATCCATCCATCCATCCATCCATCCATCCATCCATCTAATATATCTACCAAGATAACTCAGAGCAGGTCAGCTCAGAAGACTGTACAGCAGCATTGCTCCTAACTGGAAATAGCCAAATGTTCATCATCATATGAATGGATAAACATTTCAATAAAGATTTTTAAACGGATGCTGGAGAGACACTTTAGGTTGTGTGAAGATATGGATAGTCTTTTAATTGTCAGCAAGTCTGTCTCCAACTGGATGGATGCCTGGAATTTTAAAAGAAAGTGAAGGATTTCACATGTTAAACTCATTTTTATTTGAGGGCATGCTCATAGGTAGAGTGAGTAGCCTTTGTATTTAATCTAAATGACACTAAGCATTTAATAGGAGAGTGCTTTATGAGTGCACGTGGGTTGGGGTGAGTGCTATTCAAGACTCTCCAATAATTAAATATGCAGGTTAGAAAAGATGCAGCCCCTACTCAGACTTCCTTTGCCTCACTTCTGAAATGATTTAGGTCCATTTCTAACGTATAGCATCTGAGCAACATATAAAATGAACATAAGCTTTCATGCCAGGCTGAAGAAATCAATAGGACGTTGTGTTGAAACAAAGTGACACATGATGTTACTAAGTGGGGGCACTGGTGAGCTCACAGGAAGCTTGAACTCTAGACTCCAGGCTTAGACCCCTCATCACAGCCGGAAGCTGCAGTGCGCCAGGCCCTGAGGAAATGCTACCTATCCTCCCTCATCTTTGTGTTTCCTCTAAAGGGTTTCTCATGACATCGCCCCTTTTCTCACAGTGTTGGCACAGCTTACATGACTGGATGTTTTCTTTCATGATCGTTTGTATCTGAAAATATTTATGTGGGTTCAGGAATAAAGAGAGGAAATAGAAGAAATCAACCTAAAACTGAATGGGATCTATTCAAATTATGTCGGCTTGAAGGACAGCTTGAAGAACGCGCAGACCTTTATAATATCTTAGAAGAGACATGGTAACAGAAGGTACTGTGGAAAAAGGACTGTCAATGGGGCAGTTGGGATGGCTCTGTGGATGAAGGGACCTGCTGTCAAGCCCACAGCCTGAGAATCATACTAGGGACTTATGTAGTGGAACATTAGACTAAGTCCTGCCAGTTTTCATCTGACATCCACAGGAACACCATGGTGTACGTGAGCCCACACACATACAGACACAAAGATAAATGCAAAATAAATAAATAACATAATAAAAAGAATGCTTAAGTGGATACATCAAAATTATAAATCTTAGAATAGGAAAAATAGTTTGTTTATTTATTTCCTCCAAAAGAATGACTGTAAGCAATAAGATATCATGTGAACTTAGGCTGAAGATTTGAGTTTAGAAGTTCTAGTAGTCAGGATTACGGAAGTAGCTGTAACATCTGTGCTGTCCACTAATACTGCTAATGGTGATCAAAAGTGAATTTCCATACACTCCCTGACCAAAACACACATCTCAGGAACATGGGATTCCAGGACTAAATCATGTTGGATGAACCAAAGTCACAGTGAGCTGTTGCTTCTCTCTTCAGACTTCGTATTGTTTGACAATTATTCTATTTGTCTTTCTTCTACCCATCTTCTTTGAAGTAGTTTTTTTGTTTGGTTGGTTATTGAGAAAATGCAATTTGCAATAATAGTCCTTTTCTAATTAGCTGAATGCTGCTGAGCTATGAAACAATAGGTTTCTATTTGCAAATACCAGAAGGCTTAATTCCTGAGACTGGTAAGATAATTTAAACAAAGATCCAAAATCAGTGATCCTGACACTTTGACAGTATTCCAAAGAATTCCCCACTTATATCACTTCTCACTTTGAGACTCCAAGGAGTTGGGGTGAGTTTTTTATCTCTCTGGTCTTATCTGGTTTGATGAAATGGGTACATTTCATCTCCCGTTGGATCTACAATAGTGTTAGTTGAAATAGTAATAGCGTGTTTATCAGTAATACTTTCTTCATTTTGTGTAAGAACTGATTTTGTGGTTTAGGATATTTATCAATCTACTCCAGGTTGTGCATATTGCTACAGATGAAAAAAACACGGTTTATTCTTAAAAGTAGATTGTATAATTCACACACACAAAATATGATAACATATCAAGATATGCTACCACATATAAACAAGAGAGTCACAGCAGCTCTCTCTCCAGTTCAAGGAATTCTGCAGAGAAGGGGTGGGAGGGATGCAAGCATCAGCAGTCAGGGAGATTTTCTGGGTGAGCCACAGCCATGCAATCTCAGGCTGACACGGGTGGGACTCTACTCTGGGTCTGTACTGAGGTTTTAGTGGAAGGATGAATGTTGTATAAAAGTGTTTGGATAAGCAGTGTGTGGGACTAATCTAACACCTCAAACAAGCATTGCTCCATCCAACAGAATAATAAAGATGTTAAGAAATACTTAGAATACTATAGACTCGCCCTATAGAAAGGTGCTACACGACTAATAAAGCAAAGTATAAGGACTGGCTGTGGGCCTAGACCTAAATAAAAACCTACAGCACCACCTCTCAAGCTTGGGGAACATTCCAGAAGAGGGTCAGGAGGTAGGCGAGCTGGAGGATAGGGGCTACACAGTAGCGTCTGTAGACTCATACAACCACTGTGAAATTGATTGCATTTTCCTATAACCACACAATTGTAGTTGTCTGTACCAGCCCCACACAAAGACCAACTCTATCAATAATCAGTCAAAGGGGAAGTGTGTGTGTGTGTGTGTGTGTGTGTGTGTGTGTGTGTGTGTGTGTCTCCTCTTAACTATTAGCCGTGAAAGGTTTGGGGAATGGAGATTGCTGCCCTTAGCTGTGTGTCTAGAGCTGAGTTCAACAGTCTCTGGTAGATATCTCTAAACATGAGGTACACAGATAGCCCTGGTTAATGTAAGTGGTCCAAATAATAAAATGAATCAACATAAATGTAAGGGAGAGAAGAGGGAGGAGAGAGAGGGTAGACAGGGATGACAGGGAGGTGGAGGATGGCGACGGTCAGTATGAATTGCATATGTGTAACATTGTGAGAAACTAAATTACACTAAAGCAATCAATGTTTCCATCCTTGTCCTTTCTTTTCTAATCAGTATGTCAGTGTTGGTGTGTAGACATGTGAGTACTGCTTCACCATGTGGTCCTTCCGCCTGTTCCCAACAGGTAGCTCTCAAAGTCAAAGAAACCCAAGTTGTTGGGAAAGAACACATTTCACCGAGAACAGAGCATTGAAAAGCACTCACGGTCTTCGTCTGTCTGCACCGTGAGTTCTTGACTTTCCTTGCGGCCCTCCGGGTTCATGAGAATGAGCTTCACACTGACGTTGGTGTACGGGGACAGGTTGGTGATGGTGTGCTGAGGGTGGGAACTCTCCGTATCCCAGCTCACTTCTTCTCGGACCTGCTCCTGCCCTCCGACCTGGTAACCGTAGTGCACCGTGAGATTATAACTGTGGCAACGAGTCACGTTGTATCCAAACGGCTCCCAGCGGATGGTGATTTGCCGAGATTTGACCTCCACAACTTCTAGTTTTCTTGGGCCACGCATGGGATCTATTTTTAAAAAAGAAGAAGAAAACACATGAGGAAAGAGTTAATGAGCTCATATAGCATAGGAATGTGAATGACACACAAGAAATATATGTGTTCTGAATAACATGAATTAAAATATACAGAGAAAGATCAAGCTTGATTTTGCAATGTGGGTACTAAGACAAAGACATAGCGTTACTGAACACTTACTATGTGCCTCAGGATGGATAAAGAAACAATAAGCTAGAAGGCTCTG
Source organism: Mus minutoides (assembly GCA_902729485.2). Lineage (NCBI taxonomy): Eukaryota > Metazoa > Chordata > Mammalia > Rodentia > Muridae > Mus > Mus minutoides. The sequence continues at coordinate 39,891 of CACVCL010018689.1, read as the reverse complement.
CTCTGCCACAGCCATGGCTCATTGATCATTTCAATTTTTATTTTTCTTAAGTGTGATTGCCGTCGTGAATGCGTGAGAATGACAGTTTGTTAGGAAAATGTATGTGTAAATTTACGAGATGACAGCCATGGTTCGCCAGGCATTTAAAAACAATTCTGTGAACTGGATGCTTCCATTCCCAATACATAGGATCTCAGTTCTGTGGCCAAATCAGGCTTGATGACTTAGTCAGAGTCGAGGCTGGACGGTGGCACTATGATTCTGACGTGACAAGGAAATAAGGCTTTGGGGGTAGTAATGATTTCTAAGCATGATGGAAGAACGCAACACAACACGCAATAGCAATCCCGCGTGTTTTTAATTCTGAGTCAGAGTGCTAGGAGACATCCTTCCCCTTCTACTCATAAGCCATGGAAGCAGAAATTCAGGGCATGGCCTCCTGCTCAGCCCTCCTGGACAGAACCACCCATGCTGGAGGGAGGCAGAAAGGTGGCTCTCTGCCTTGTGTCTGAAGATTGAGTTGAACTCCCGTGTGTACCTGTTTCCTGGTGTCTGCCTCTGACAATGATTCCCATGCTGCTTTCCCCGTGTCATTTAGGGGTGAATGACAAGACAAAAATGCTCCCAAGGAACACAGTGTGGCAAGTGGAAAGAATATTCCTTATAGTTGAACTATTTTTTTTATATTTAAATTGTGAGCATTATAAATCAAACTTTTAAAATTATAAATGTTAGGGCAATACCATAAATAAGTTATCTTGAAACAGCATCGAGGTTTCTTCCAGATTAGTGATCTTTTATAATGGAAAGGGAACCTCACATATGTTCTTTTATTCAAATATTTATGAAACGTTCAAGAAACCCAAGATCTCTTCCATATTAGCAGGTGTCTCTCCACCCACTTCCTGGTTAATCACAAGTCTTCAGGAGCCCTGTGCTAAAGTGCTCTCCCAAGGTTTGCAGCAACCTCACTAATAAGGTGACTGATTGCCTCAGATATCAACTTAAACGAGCAGTGTAGCTCTAACTTCATTTCAGTGGGAGTCTATTTTGTGCTACATATATCAGTCAGCTTCATTTCAGTGTTCCTTACCTAAGAAAATAGATGTTTACCCAAAGCCCCAGGTTTATAAAGCTAAGCAGTGTCTGTTTCCTGGTAAACTTTTCACAGAATGCATGTCTCTCTTTGCTTTCTGAATGCCTTTAGGTGGGTGGGTAGGGGAGCAGGGCAGGGGTGGGGGTGGGTGGGTGGGGAGTGTATAGGGGACTTTCAGGATAGCATTTAAAATGTAAATGAAGAAAATATCTAATAAAAAATTGAAAAAAAATGCAAAATGCAAGAAGATATTAACTCAAAACATCAAGGAAATCCGGGATACAACAAGAAGACCAAACAAGATAATAGGTTTTAAAAAAAAAGGAATTCCAGGAATGCCGAAGCTTTTCATTCTTCTGCTAAGGAAACGGGTAAGCTATCAGAAATCAAACATCTCTGAGACTGACTGTCTAAAACTACTGTTGTCATAGGACTCATGTGGCCTTCCCAGCCTTGAGGCCTGCTGAACAGCCCTTGAGTGCTTGCCACAATGGACCTTATTGACCTTGGTGGAGTCACCTGCCTTGGTTGCACGTGCAGCTTCCCATAGGAACTTAGAATAGTCTGCCTACTGGCTGACCTTGCTTTGCAACATAATCCAGCTGAAACAAAGAATGGGGTCTGTAGGCTTGCCCTATATAAATGCAGTGCTGAATATTAAACTTGGAGCCTTGTGTTGGCTTCATTCTCCTCTTGCCCTCCCCCCCAATCTCTTTTTCATTTTCCGCTCCCCTTTCAGGTAAACCCAGTTAATCCATAGCCCCTAGACAGTCAATAGATGTGTTTGTAGCCCCAACTCTCAGATGAAGAGCCTGGCTCTTATGGCCCAGCATCCTCAAGTACCAGACTGACCAAATGCAAAGCTATCTCACACAAGCATCTACAGAGAGCGGACTGTCCTTCACATAGGATGCCTCACATCCCCCTTGTGAGTCCACCACGTTCCAGAGCGGACCAACAGCCAGAAATATTATGAGTAGAGCAGACTGGACTCAGTGGATTATTAACACAGTAATATCAAGAGAGGGCGTGGCATTGGGAGGATATGGGAGGTAGGGGTGGATCTGGAAAGAGTCAGAGGAAGGAGTCGGGTCAATATGATCAAAATGCACAATATTTGGCATGAAACTCTCAAAAATTCAAAAGAAACATATTTTTAAAAGATCCCCACCCACCCCCTTACAATTTTTAGCTTCAAGTTCAAACAAAAACAGACACACATTATGGAGAAATTGCATTTGGAATTTTGGTCCTTTCCCAGGCTACCTGTCTACAGAGCAATCAAACAAAGCTCCTAGTCAGCCCGGTGACCAGAAGGGGAGTCCACAGATAACACCGTGGCATGTTGTTGCTAACGTGATGTTCAGCTGGTTAGATGGAGTTAGTGGAGTTCCAGCTTATGGAGAGCTGAGTCAGGAGTTTGGACACATCTATTGAACACCTTGGAGGATTTTGTCAAAGGTGGGTAACTTTGTTGTATCTATGGAGATGTGGATACAGTGTGGCAAGGTCAGTGTCAACAGAGGGAGCTCTGAGTCATATCAACAGGGCATGTTACACAAGTCCCGTTGATTCTAAATCCTAGCCACTTCTCCTACTTGTTAAAAGCTGGAGAGAATTTGAATCAACAAATTAATGATTAAATGGTCTACTGTATGTAGAATACTATCATTTCCTCTTGCCAGGACCCAGAGGCCAAGAAAAGTGTACTGGAGTATTGGATGCAGTTAAACAAAAATCAACCAAACAAACATACTAACACATCTGCAGTGTAGGTGGCTTTGGGGGCAAGAAAAAAAAACATATGGAAAATTAAGCTAGACAAACATGAACAACAAATGCTAAAAGATAGATATACCACAACATTTAAGTGGTATCCCATGCGCTGCCATGCCCCTGAGGTAGCTTTCTCTCTTCAATGATGCTATGGCTAGACCAAGTCGAGAGACTAAGCTTCAACAATCCATCCCAAGCCACCTTCTCTCTCTTTCCCTCTTCCAGGCTGCCAAATTTAATATGAACCAGCAATGGCTTTATAAGGCTTGCCTCTCAAGTCAGCATTTTATGCTGCCTCCAGTTTCAAAGTTGCTGTAGAGATATTTCAATTAGTGTGCTGCTAACTGTGAACAAGCCATTTCAAGGGGGATACTGACGCTGGTGAGTTACACTGATGACCACTCAAGGCTTTCTAAAGGGCATTGTTGTGGAAACAGATCACACAGTAGTGACTCCATCATCGGAAACGTAGGGCTTCGGTAAGGCTAATTGGAACATATACTGCATTCCTGAGAGTGTAATACAAATACCACCCTCACCTACTGAGTTCCCTTGGCATGCCATTAGACCTGTTCTATGAGAACAATATAGATCGCTTCCAGTTAGATAACAGGGCAATAAACTATATGCACAGGACCAGTAGTTACGGGATATTTGCTCCTCACTCCTTATGAACCCCAAAGACAGGGCTGAGGATAGGAATCAATTCCAATGCCATTTTCTCTTTTCACTCACACCCTCAGGACACACGGACGCAACCTGCCTTCTTGGCAAGCCCCATTGGAGTGAATCATGAGGCCAGCTGGTCTTGTGTGAGCTCATTGGCTCATGATGTGCTTCCAGGATAGCGTCCCTCAGGAGCAGCACCAAGGCAGCCACCACAGGAAGCTTAGTAAGGAAGCGCCAGTGACTCCCACACTGGCCCAGGGCATTTTTTTTCATTTTGTTCTCTTTCTGCCAGATTGAGGCAGGCTTCCAGTGGCGAAGCCTGACAGTTACATTCCTGACCCGAGGGAGCTGCAAGCCCACTTCTAGCCTCCAGCCTTCTTGGTATCCTATTTAATCAGCCATCCTGGCTCGGTCTCCCTCATCCCCTTCTCTCAGAGTAAGGGCAGATGCTGACTGATAGGATCAATTTCCATTGCAGGCTCAATTCGCAGCTCATTTCTCTGGAACTCTGCGCTTTACCTCCCATTACTTTCTGCAGTGCTTTTTCAGAAACTCAATTTCAGAACCTGTGAGAGATATTTGGGTGTAATTTTAGGATCCTGTCATCGATAATCAAAAACATAGATTACAACCCAACGCTCTCCCTAACTGGTCTCACTTCCCTACCTCTTCGGGAACCACACAGGGGTTTATTACAATGCCAGGAATAACACCTAAATGTGGTGGCCCCTTCAGGACCTGCAGCTCTTTTATTTCTGATCACGAGTCTCGCAAAGGAGAGTAGCAACATAATAAAACCGCCACGTCATTTACTTCACTGTTCAGCTAAATCAGAGGGAAGACCCCATTAGCCCTTGTTACTCTGGCCTCCCCAGTGATTCAGTATTCCTAAAGAGCCATGATTCTAAGCCCATGGTGTGGTTTGCAAGTGGATGGCTACGATTTTGGAATCAGTCAAATCTTTCTAAAGTTTCAAATGCATCTTTACTAGCCAAGCTGAAAACTTCTGAACTGGATTAACTTTACACCCTGACTCCCCTCCCCCCAGACATCTGAACATCTGGGATGCAGTTCTATGCATTAGAGCTTGTTTGATACTTATTTTATACTCTCTTCTGCCAGAATTTTTTTTCACAGATGCTACTACATTGATACCTTTTATAGTTCATCACAACCAGAAACAAGGAGTGCCCCAAGAGTACTGTAGAGTTCAGGCAGGTCAGTTCAAGTTCAACCTATCGTACACAACGCAATCAGGTTCTCAAAATAAACAATGAAACGAAGCAACCACAAGAAGGCAAATCCAGAAATTAGTTTGCTTTCAAACATACAAATTCCTCTATAAGTAAAGAGTTATTCTACTTTCTAACAGACAAGCTGAGTTCCAAATGTGCTAATAATTTAGACCCAGCCTAGGCGTACAGACCAGAAATTTTAGCTACTTGGGAGGCAGAAGTAAGAGGTGTCTCAAATTCAAGACCTGCTAGGGACACAGAGTAAGTTCAAGGCCACCCTGAGTAACTTAACAATAAAGAGCCTACAACAGGGGGAAACAGTAAAGATTTAAGAGTTTAATAGCTGGAACAACTATTCTCGAGAATAAATAAATAAAAGGACACTCAGGGTCAAATATTCTATTTTATCCCTTGGCTTAGGTTGAACATAAGTCTCAAGGATCAAGGGCTGATGTATAATGGTAATTGATTTACTACCCAGTGTCTCTGTCCATACCATGTCACTTTGGCTATTTTCATTTCAACTGCGACTAAGAGTTGGGATTCTTACTTACCATTATTAATCACTGGAAGAATTTCCTTACATAACAATAAGACGAGGAAGTACCTTTCTGGTGGGAACACAAACTTTCTTAGACAAAGGGCCACACGCTTTACAAGAAGAGACACGGAAGAACATACTCATCAAAGAAAAAAAAAAAACTCCACCAAGGGGATATCATGATTCTAAACATTTAAGAACTAGACACAGGGCACTGAACTTTCTAATTGAAATGTTACTATGGTGTAAATCACATCTTGACCCTCACACACTGATAGCACTGATAGTGGGAGGCTTCAATGCCCTCCTCATACCAACAGAGAGGTTGTCCAGACCAAAAGCAACCAAAGCAATACTGGTGCTATTGGACCTTAGAGATATTTACAGAATATTTCACATAGACATTCAAGTATACCAATTCTTCTCAGCAGCCCATGGAACTTTCTCCAAAGTTGATCACATACTAGACTAAGACCAAGCAAGTCTTAACATATATAGGAATATAGAGGAGTAAAGAAAGCCTGAAAATGGTGACAGCAGATGCTGGTGAGGATGTAGAGAAAGAGGAACATTCCTCCATTGCTGGTGGGATTGCAAGCTTGTACAACCACTCTGGAAGTTAGTCTGGTGGTTCCTCAGAAAATTGGACATAGTACTACCAGAGGATCCAGCAATACCTCTCCTGGGCATATACCCAGAAGATGTTCCAACTGGTAGTAAGAACACATGCTCCACTATGTTCATAGCAGCCTTATTTATAATAGCCAGAAGCTGGAAAGAACCCAGATATCCCTCAACAGAGGAATGGATACAGAAAATGTGGTATTAAAAACAATGAATTTATGAAATTCTTGGGCAAATAGATGTATCTGGAGGATATCATCCTTAGTGATGTAACCCAATCACAAAAGAAGTCACTAGATATGCACTCACTGATAAGTGGATATTAGCACAGAATCTTAGAATACTCAAGATACAATTTGTAAAACACAAGAAAATCAAGAAGAAGGAAGACCAGCGTATGGACACTTCATTCCTCCTTAGAATAGGGAACAAAATACCCATGAAAGGAGTTACAGAGACAAAGTCTGGAGCTAAGATGAAAGGATGGATTATCCAGAGACTACCCCACCCGGGATCCATCCCATAATCAGCCACCAAACCCAGATACTATTGCATATGCCAGTAAGAGTTTGCTGAAGGGATCCTGATATAGCTGACTCTTATGAGGCTGTGCCAGTGCCTGGCAAATATAGAAGTGGATGCTCACAGTCATCTATAGGATGGAACACAGGGCCCCCAATGGAGAAGCTAGAGAAAGTACCCAAGTTGCTGAAGGGGTCTGCAACCCTATAAGAGGAACAACAATATGAACTAACCAGAACCCCCCAGAGCTCATGGTTCTAGCTGCATATGTACAAAAGATGGCCTAGTCGGCCATCATTGGGAAGAGAGGCCCCTTGGTATTGCAAACTTTATATGCCCCAATATAGGGGAACACCAGGGCCAAGAAGTGGGAGTGGGTGGGTAGGGAAGCAGGGCAGAGGGAGGGTATAGAGAACTTTCAGGATAGAATTTGAAATGTAAATTAAGAAAATATCTAATAAAAAATCAAAAAAAAGAAAGCCCCAAAACACAGAGAAGTAGCAGAAATTAAAAATTAATCTAAGTACGATAGTACCAACAATTTAGTACATGGATTTTTTTCCCCCAGGAGAAAGACACATGTGCAAAGGCAATATAAAATTGATATCCGGATATTGTGTTTGCAAAGAATACATTTCAGCTGTAGGCAACCAGAAAGTTGAAACGTTAACCAGAAGGAGTACTGAGTAACTGCGATTGGTTCATAAAGATGTAAGTACAGATACATTGAGGCAGAGCGGTGGTCATCCTTATAGCATAATAATGTGGTGTTAGACTCTCTATAGAAAGGNAAAAAAAAATGTACTTTCCCAACCATGATTAGCCAGCATTGTTCTTTATATTAACAAGTTGGGCTGGAACACAAACTGAACAGCCCACTGTTTCTATGCAACATTTCCCTGATTCTACTCAGTCAACAGGAAAAGGCACAGGGATGAAAGGAAGGGAAAGCAAGCTTGTGTCTATACGACTATACAATATACAGCCGGTGCTGTGTATGTATTTTAGTACACACACGGGACCCACAAATTATAGAACACAGCAAATGTTCAGCAAGTGACCAAATATGGGACTCCTATCCTAATTCTCTGAATTTGAACATATTAATAACAAACAAACAGAAACTTAAATTTTCTTTCCGTTGACTGTGGGGACCAGTGATTTAAAGTGCTCTGACACAGGGTACTATAGGGAACCAGTAGACATAGGAAGCAAGCATGCATCCAAACCACACAGTACTGAGTAAAAATACAAGTCAAGGAAGGCTACTATGATGTAATTTTATAAAACTGAAAGTGTGGGGAAGGGAATTAGCATATGCAATACAAAGCAAGCAGATACCCCAAGATAGGAGAGAAAGAAAATATTGTAAGACAACTCAGAATACTGACATATTGGCTTGAGGGCATAGTGGGAGAAAACACATACCACGCACAGACGCTAGAGATATCTGTGTTTAAGTCATTTCTTGTGATGCCAAGTTATGGATGCTGCCACTCTTACCTGATATTTATTATCACTTTAGAAGACATTCCGTGGTTGTTATCGCATTAAGTTGTGGATGTCTCGGGGCAGTTGACTATTGGACACATCATCTCTCTGGGGAGAAGGATGTGTTTCTTCTACCAGTCAGAAGTAGGAGGACTCACAGGCCACAGAAGCCTGCACTGCAATGGGAGGTATCCGCAAAGTGGAATCCTCTGGCTTGGAAGCCATGGAAAGCTGTCTGTCTGTGCTGTACATCAGCGCCATACCCACAGCCTTCTCATCCTTGCCTCCAAAGGCTGAGTTCTCAGAGCCGAGACTCACACCTGGCACAACCCATGTGTCCACATCCAATGCTCAGGGGGCATCCAGAAGGAACCTTGTTATCTCTCACGGTATTTGTGGCACCCTTCAAAAGGGGACTCTAGATATTTGCCTCAGGAAGGAGAAAGTACTCCAAGAGGTAACCTTGTAACACAGGTCTAACACAGTCCACATGGCAGCTTTATGCTAATTAGTAATCCCACCCTGACCAATGAAATATCCACTTCCTGGAATCTCTATTTAGGCTTATCTGTTAGAAAACTACAACACACACACACACACACACACACACACACACACACACACACACCATATATAGGGGCTGGAGGGATGGGTCAGAGGACCTGGGTTCAATACATGGAAGCTAACAACTACATGTATTTCCAAGGATCTGACACCCTCATGCCACGCCAATATATATATATATATATATATATATATATATATATATATATATATATATATATATATATATATACACACACACACATACAGTTTATGGTATTACTGGTACTGTATATTTATTATAATTATATCATGTACATTACACATACCTAAATACCATACGAGTCAATGGGTAGAGGCACATGTCTATATGCTTGATAATGTGTAAATTACATGATTAAAGAGGTATATTGTGATATATATGTATATATTATATATATATATATATATATATATATATATATATATATTATATATACACACACATACACACATAATCTGTGACTATATATACTTATATTTATCTATTACAAACCCTACAGTTTTCAGAGACTTTTTCTTTAGTTAACAATTTCAACAGGGCTATTCAGAAAAATCCTGTCTGGAAAAACCTAAAAAACAAACAAACAAAACAATTTCAAGGTATATGATCCAGCTGGACTTCAGGAATGAATATGCTGGAAGTCATGTATGGGGAAGTCATGTTTGTAGGGTTATTTCCCTCCAGGAAACTAACAGCATTATTAATGCTATTATTAATTATTATTATGTATTAAGTAAACCTCATTGTTCATATCTACCGTAAAATACTTGGGATTTATGTTCTGGAGGCTCCATTCTCATGATCAATCTTATTTGTCCCCTGTGACACCATCTGACAGTTTATTCGCGTCAATCAAAAGGCCAGGTTTTAAAAAGCTGTTTCCATTAGAAAGCCATAGAAATTAACTGATCATATAAACTTGTTTCTCACATCACTGAGGGGAATCTGTCTGCTGCACTTCAAGAACAGCTTTCTCTGGAAAATTCCCATCTCTGGGCAGACAGAGCCACACTTTAACAAAGAAATAAAGACCTTCAATCCTAGTTCAGCTTCTGGATGATGACCTTTCGTTGCAATGAGAAACTAGAGATAGTCATACGGGCACATGGTCCAACTCTCAAAGGGAATATGATGACGAAGGTTCCATGTATGCATTGTGATAGGTTCCTAGGATAATTAAGCTACATATCTCACTCCATACCTAAAAGCAAGCATTGCCCTTGAAGATGTTTACCTTTTTCAACTGACGTGGTTTTTAAAAGAGAATCAACATAGAGCATAACAACGAGTATCTATTGGTGTTATTTGACTTTCATGAGTTTATTTTGGAAATACCTTAATTCTTCTGCATTTACTAGTTTCATTTTTATTTCTTGCCTCCTCATTGATAAAGCATCGAGCTACATAGCCCAGGCTGGTCTAGGCAGCCTACGCTGGATTCCAATCTGTGTTCCCTCTGCCTCAGCCTCCTGAGTATTTGGCTTATGGGTGTATGCCACCATACCCCTCCAACATCTATACCCAGAGGAAATGAAAAGTCAGCACACCAAAGACCCATCTGCAGTCCCACAATCTTTGAGTCACTACTTAATTATTATTTAATAATAACATTGTTTGTATGTGTGTGTGTGTGTGTGTGTGTGAGCAAGGGCGTGCCTGAGGGTGGCATTGAGCATGGCGGTCAGAGGAGAACTTCTGGGAGTTGCTTCTCTCCTTTCACCTTGTTTGAGGCAAGGTATCTCCTTATTTTTGCAGAATTACACTCTAGGCAGCTGCTCATTACCTTCTGGACGATTCTGTGTCTTCTACCTTTCCATTGCTGGATTAGGACAACAGGTGCATGCCACAGGCCACTGCAGCTAGCTTGTAATGGGGGTTCTCGAGGTTAACTCGGGTTTTCAGGCTTGCACTACAAGCACGTTCATAGGCTGAGCCATCTATCCAGTCCCCAAATATGGGAGTTTCTGAAGTACCCACTGACTGGCTGACTGGCTAATGGGCAGCTAACTTACTTACTACACACTGCTACACACATACTGGGATATGACTCAGCCACACAAACAGGATGCTTTCCCACCATTGATAGGAGCTAAGATACAACTGAAATATTTTCTACTTTCTATGAAAACAAACCCTCTTTATTTCTGTGTTGTTCCAATGCCCCCCCCATCCCCACACCAGCTCTGTCTTGCTAAGTGCTTTGAACTCAGTCCAGGCACTACATACAGTGCCCATGATCCACATGAACAACTTTGTCTTGGCTTGAATTCCTTGGTGAAATCACCAAAGGCTACATTCATGGTATAAAAGGAACAGTCCGGGTTCTATTTAATGAGATCATTGAGTTGTTATGGTGGGATGGGATGGACAAACCACATTTCATCCTATAGATAAACTTTATGTGGACACTGTGGTGTGAAATAAAGCAAGGCTCAATAAAAGACTTCCTGGGTATTTATCTCAGACTATATAACTCAGGAGGAGGCAAAATGGTTTTTCAGAACTGCCAGAAATTGGTTCGCAATAGGTTTTGACTCTTTCTAACCCTCATAAAGCTGTGGAGCCTACAGAGAACCTTAGAAGTTTAGAACTGATATTTAGCCCATGGCAAAAAAAAAAGAATCAAAAATACTCAGATTTTCTGACAAGAAAGTATGATCGGTGGTAGAAAAGAAACAATCAGAAGACAATCTCAGCTTTACCCACAGGGGAACCATTCTCTCTAGTTACTTCTAAGCAGATAAATGTTATTTCAATATTTTCCATGTTTAGAGCCTCCTGGGTTAGTATTTAAAATCCTTTCGCGATCACATGGTTTTTCTGCTGGAAGTTGTTTATATATCCGGACAAATGGTTTTTACAACAAACCACATTTGAGTCTGCTAGAATGACGGCTGTGCTATAATCACTCTTCTGTGTTTCCATCAATGGCTTGTTTTTTTGTAAAAGGACTTCCTCAGTATCAGAAAATGATTAAGGCATTGGTTCTTAGTTGAAACCCAGGTCTGAGGACTGGGCCTACATCTTGTGGCACGGTATTAACATACCACATGCTCTCTGTTCAGTCTTCAGTTTGTAACCCTCCAAAGATAAGCATCCTCTAACCACATGTGTCTGTTCTCCTTCGCTCATTCTTTACAGCATCTTGAGGATGGAAAAGGGTAAGACAGGGAACGTCCAGATGAGCTGGGTGCCCAGGAGGACAGATAGGGGATGGCCCTGGAGGAAACAGAAGCTCTCTTCTTTCAGAAGATTAGGAGAGCAACTGGAGATGACTTCTGCTCCTTCCATTAGAACATCACAGGCCCTCCAGCTCACTCCGTTTAAGGCCAGTTGACCTCCTTGCTGGGCCGACTCCATCCTTTGCTGTCAGTCTCCTGAAAGCTAGCCTTTGGTTGGTGATAACTTATCCACGGCTGTTTTTCCCTTTTAACACTAAGCTCAAGTATAATGCGAGGCAGTTCAGTCTCCTGACTCCATATCTAGGATGGCAGTGGAAAACTTTTGCCAATTCTTTCTTCAGAATCCCCAAAAGCCACTGTTCCCTTAAGAAATGTTTCATGGTCATTTATTCCACTGAGATGCTTGTCTTCGGTTTCATATGCCTTTAAGGCTGGCCTATTCCATTTACTTCTGGATGACGGCACCAACTTTCTCCTTTATATGAAAGCCCCTCTCCTGATCTTACAAACTCTACTGGCAAAGGCTCCAGACAGTTTTCACCTTTTGGCCCAGAATCATGAAGAAGGGATGAAGTCACATGGCCATCAAGAGTCTCTTGTCTTCTCACCAGATACCATCCTTGTCTTGTTGCCTGTATCCTGGTCTGGAGGAGGGGTACCTTGTTGGAGATCTCCTAATGTGAAGGGCTATACAAAGTTATATGCACACACACACACACACACACACACACACACACACACACGTTTACTACTCAACACTGGAGAGCACTGGAGCTGTGACTCATAGCAGGGCCATTTCTTCTGCTTTTGTAGGTTCCTAATCTTTCTTTTGAAAACCTTGACAGACTCTTACCTCCCTGAGCCAAATGCCAATGAAGCTGCCACACATAAGGGCTAATGGACGGCTATTCCTCACTGGAGTACTGTGTTTCTTCAGTGTGCGGCTTGTTTGTTAATTCTGTTAATAAATGAGGTCTGTGTGGTATGTCATATGGTGTAACATTTACTCAGTGACTGCTGTTAACTCCAGTCATCCTTTGTACAGTGGCAAAAAGTTCAAATTTTCGTGAGTATACATAGATAGCAATTATATTGGACTGCTGATACCTTTAAAAATAACAGCAGTCTACCTTCTTGAGCAACGTGGCTCTTTCCATCCTTTGTGCTTCATTCTCAGTAAAGAGGTAGACTTCCCATATGCAAGTCATGGTACAGTTGGAATGAATCTACAGACATTTCTTGTAGACTCAGTGGCAAAGGCTTGTGGGAAGGTGGGGTTTAGGAGTGCATATGCCAGGGCAAATATGAGAAGGGGGTGCCGCCTAGCATTGACCTTGCTGTCTTGGAGTAGGGGTTGAACAAAGCACTGATTAATATTGTCACACCTACCCTTTTAATGGCCTCATTGATCAGAACCTCTCACCCCCACACTGTGAATGCTGGGAGATATCTTCTTCTAAGCTGTGGGAAGCAGAGAGATTGAATGGTGGCCTTAGTCAAGGATAACAGATTCAAGAAAACAAACCACGTCTAGGTGGGTAAATAAGGCCAAGAGTCACAAAAAAGACCTGGTGGTGGTGGTGGGGTAATCAATAACCTGCTTTATTGCCAACGAGTTCCCTCTTATGTTTGGAATACTTAATAAAAGCAAATACAACTGTGCCAATGTAGATAGACACAGGAGAGAAAATAGATGTAAGACAGAGGAGACTCAGGGTGAGCGCTGTTCTGCCACCTCTGTCCCAATAGAAGGTGATTGAAGAATGTAACATTTGGGTCTGTGGAAGCTTTCTATTATGGTCAGCTCTGTTTTTACAGATCCATATTCTTTTCAATGTCATTTTTGGCTGGAATTCATATGCTGTGAAAGCCACCCTTCTTAAAGTACAGAATTCAGCAGCATGGGGCACTTTCACCAAAGTCAAGTGGCCATCATCAAATCCTAGGTTCTTTGTAGTTTCAGCCCCTTAGAGAAGGGCTGCATATCTCACACGGTCTCTTCCCATTTATTTTTTTACACCACCCTTGCCCCCACCACCCAAACCTTGACAACCACTAATTTATTTCCCTTGCCTGAGCTGAACAGTTCCTAAAACTAGAATCACACAGTAAGTGGGCTGCTGTGGCTGCCTTCTGTATTTTTAGCATGTTTCTAGCGCTTGTCTGTTAGAGCCAATCTGAGCTTCCACTGTCTCTTACTGCCAGACAATATTATGCTTGACAGATACACTCCATGGCTTTGTTTCATCCATTCATCAGTGGATGGGGACTCAGAGTTCTTTTCATTTTGGGCTTTTGTAAATAGCACTGCTCTGAACGTTTATGTATAGGCTTTGTGTAGACACATTTTTATAAGTGGTGGGAGTATTCCTAGGACTATAACTTGGAGCATAATTACTATATATTTAACCATTTGGTTTTTTCAAACTGGTGATAATCTTATAATCCTATCAATAATATAGAAGGGATCAAATTCCTCTGATCCTTGCCACATCTGTTATTTTCTGTTTCTTATTTTATCTCTTTCTTTTTTTTATAAAAAAATAGCAATCCTATTTTTCTAATAGATTCAATGCTAAGATTCTATTGATATGCTTAATAGGCCCCTTGTGTATTATCTACAGAACAATGTTTGATCAAATCCTTTGTCCCTTTTCACTGAATTTTCTTTGCCTTATTGATTAGAAGGTTCTTTGTATATGTCAGATATCAGTTATTTGCCAAGTATATAATCTGAAAAATATGTCTACCATGCTTTGACTCAGATTGCAACACTTTAAATTGAATTTACATTCGATTTGCCTGCAATTTTGTTACTTATGGTTCTGGTGTCTTATCCGGAGACACAACCTAAAACCACAAAGACCCATGTCTATGCCTTCTTCTGCTAATTGTACGCTTACAGGGCTTGCCTCCATTCTTTGCTTGGGTTTGCATGCACTGTGGGGTTCAACTTCCTTCTATCTCCTCCCCTTTTTTTGATGAGATCATTCTTTCCCATTCAAAGATTTTGACATCCTAGGTGAACATCAATTGGTCAAGATGTAATAGAAGTTGATATCTAAAGTTTTAAATCTCTTGCATGGACTTAGGTGTCTACCTCAATGCTGGTATCCCAGAGTAATGATTACTGCATTTATACAGTGAATCCGTTCTTGAGTTAAATTCGCACACTCTCAATTGACTGGAAGATCTGATCAATCTCTACTTCTACTTCAGGTAGGCCCACATGTCTGGGGCATACAAAAAAGCATTCGTATCTTTCATGAATTTGTATCTTTCACTTATTTGTATCTTTCCTGCAGTACCAGAGGTTAGCAAATCACTTTCCATTCATCTTTCAGAAAACATCAGTTCAGAACCACTGTTGGAAAGGGGGGAAGGGAGATGAGGAAGACACCCTCATTACCGCACACAACTGGGCCCTAGACTGGGTGTCCGTCTTGGCCTGTAAAGACTAGAGCAAGTGCTGACTCAGTTTCTAATGGCTTGAGGCCATCTTCCCTGCATGATCCCAACCTCCTTTTGTGCCCTGTTTGGAAAAACTGAAGGCCATCCAGTGTTTGCTGTTGGTCATGTCAAGTATCATGGCTTTGCTATCTCCCAGTCTGAAATAGAGGGGAGGGTCTAAATAGAGATAGAGATAGACAGAGAGACAGAGAGACAGAGAGACAGACAGACAGACAGACAGACAGACAGGAAGAGAGGGAGGAAGGAAGGGAGAGAGAGAGAGGTGGGGTATTACTATACAGAAGAGTGCTGGGTTGCATGCCAGGTTGCTTTGTGTAGAGATAGGCTAGGTTCAGATCTCTTCATCAATTGATCAGAGGTGGTAGGTTCTCAGTCTTCATCAAATATCCCCAGCCTCACTGAGGTCTGTCAACGGCCTGGAGATGCCATGAGAGTAAGCATACATGGAGAGAAGAAAGCCATGGAAAGAAGGGAAGGTGGGGAAGTGCAGGAAAATGGATGAGGTACCAGTTCCAGAAGCAGAGATAGAATGGGAAGCAAAGGCTGAGATCAAGGGGCGGGGTGGGGGGTGGGGGGGGAAGGCTGGCTGCTTTCCTGGTTAACATTGCCTTGGCAAAGGGAGAGGGAATCTGGGCTGGGGCAGTGGCAACATGCAAAATGGCTTGGAAACAAGAACCACAGGATCTGGATGACTAAATAGAAGAGGGTAAAGGTGGGAGGGACATGGAGCAGGAAAGACACCAATCACAACCCAGCTTGTGCTGAAGGCACCAGCCATTGTGGAGACTGTGAAAGAGCGACCACGTTAGCAGAGTCCTGTCTCAGACATGCTGACCTCCATGTTGAGACATGCCACTGTGGTCAGCTGAACATGGAGTTCAGGGAGGAGAATTGTGTGACAATTCAGGCCACTCACAATTCCCAGGAAGGCACAGAGTCAGAGGAGGGCACAACAGTGAGGACACTCTGAGCCTCATCCCATTTTATCTTTATTTTGGATTTTTATTATTTTTTAAGATTCTCACGGAGCTGAGAATGGTAAGGTATTAAGGGTTATGATTTTAAGCCATGCCTTCTTTGCTATATGTCACTTTCGATGTATTATTTTTCCAATGGGTCTTTCTTACCTGAATTTAAAAAGAAAATACATAAATTTTAAATCAAGGGCCGTTTTTTTTTTTTTTTTTTTTTCACTCTGAAATAAAGGCAACTGGTATCCATATTTTATATCTGGTGTGTGCAACCAGTTTCATACTTCACAGAATGCCTCATTTAAATTCTAATGTATTTTAATAAGGAATGAAAGAAAATATCACCCAGTATATTTTTTTTTCTTAAATTACCCCTACTGCTTGATTATTCCTCCACAATCAAAATCATGTCTTAAATATGAATGATACAAAACAAGGCTACAGACTGCCTGTCTAACAGGGAGACTTCAGCTGCTTGTTTCAAATGACATACCTAGCTATTCAGTAATCACTTTATAATAACCCCCTTCATTTCCAAATCTACTTAGCCATCAGGCAGCGGTGAGGAAGGAGCTGGCGGCGGTTTCTACAACTGCACATTACTTTTACATTACATGACAAGCTAATTCTAGAGACTTCTAAAGAGAGACAAGCATGGGTCCTTGTGATTTTCTTCCCTTTGCATGAAAGAAACGTGCGTCTAGCTGATAAGTGAAAGATAAAAACAATAGTGGTGCTCTTCACTTCATCCCCTGCCGGTGACAGCTGGCCCGGATTGCACCCCAGGTGACTAGGAGCTCCTCTAAGTCAGGAGAAGTCTCACAGTTCCTCCCCAGCAACAAGCTGAGAATCCTCCTGCAGGCATTGGAATTCCACAGCTGACTTTCTATCAGAAGTCCCTCCCCCAATCCCCAGGACTAACTGCCACAGGTCATAGTGCAGGACTGGTTTCTGCGGCTCAATGGGCAGGAGAGCCCACCGCACTGTGAGGTAACTGACGAACACATTTGGGCCTTTTCTCTTCCCCTGTCATGGTTGCATGTTTCAGTGCGGACTAATTTGGGCCAGGTCTTTAATGGCACATCTAATTAAATCTCAAATGGCACTAGGTGCCAAGTGTGTGCCCATTTACCACCCAACAATTGAACAAATGAAACAGCTTTGAAGACATCATTGAATCCCACCCATGATGTGCAGCTGAGAAACACTTTATGCTTCTGGTATAAGCTTATAAGACGGCCATGAAGATCACTTGGGGAAAATGATAGAGTGTGGCTCAAGTCTTCACAGGTCTTAGCAGCTCCATCCTTGCTAGGGCAGCACAGGCAGAGATTTTGTTCATAACGTTATATAGAAATAAATGGGGTATTTGATACATCAGTCAGGGAAAGAGGGAATGGGGCTTCCTTGACATCTCTACAGCCCAACCACTCCAACACACACACACACACACACACACACACACACACACTGCATTAATTCAAGATCACCATCAGTGATGTCATCTGAAGCATGGGTCTGACATAAGGCTGCCTGTCCCAATCAGTAAAATTGTAAAATTATAACAAGAAATTTGAGGATTAAGGTACCTGCCTCCTAGCATTTGGAAGGCAGACATTAAACTCAGGTACAGCCTGAACCACAAAGGGAAACATTGTTCCAAAACCAAGAAGAAAGAAACTCACTCAAACATTGTTTCACTGTGTGGCAAAGACAGTACCTCCCTTTGTTAATGGATTAATCATTGTTGTGTAGGGTTGGGAAGGGAGCCCAGGGCCTCGTGCATATGAAATGCACGTTTTCCACACCAAGCCCACAATGCTCCTTCACTTTTAATAGGAGCACAGACTGTAAGGTTGACTGGCTTGTTGAGGAGAGAGACGTGGATATGTGTGAGAGCCCTCAGAACTTCCGAAGTCCTATTTCTTGGCGCGTGCTTCCTCTGCATGCCCACAGTAATCACCATCGAACAGGCATTTGCAACATGGACAGCTGCATTTTATTAACTTCCAAGGCTGGTTTCTAGACTATAAATCTAGTGGATTCTAATAATGGAGGTATTAGAAATCAATTGCATAGAGAGTTACAAATCCGGCCTTTACTTCTGAGCTGTACAAAATTGTAACATACATCAGGGTTTTCTCTAATTCTGTCAGAAAATAAACGAGAAGAGGGCCCTTGTTATTTAGAAATATGGAGATGTGATCAAGAGGTCACAAGGACATGCTTCTCGCCATGGATGTTTCTAGAACTGACCTTAACAGATATACTACGTCTAGCTACGTACACAACATTGGTCATTTTGAATCTTCCCAGGATTGAAGTGAGAGAAGGCAAAGGCTCAAATAGTACAAACCATGAAGCTAAGGGGCTGCTGGAAATGTTGTGCTATTACTATGAATAATGCGATTAAAAATATGGGCGCCTGCTAAAACCTTGAGACACTAACTGAAGACCAGATTCCAGGAAGCTGGGATTTAGTTTTAAAGCCATGTGGGGCTTGGCTTCGTCCCATCCTGTCAGCTGTTTGCTTCCCACCGAACTCAAAGAAAACCCGATTAGTGTGACAACTGACTCCTTTTTCTAGTCAGAGTAACAGATTCCGCCTCAAAAGTGAATCTAACCATACTCCGGCTAGAACATCGACAAGTCCGGTAGACAAGTGAGCATGAACCCCAATAGAATATAAATATGAAAAACAGTAGCTTGGCGCTTACAGCAGCCGTCCTAGATGATTCCCAAAGGGGAACCAAGTTCCAGGTCTGATGGAAACGCATAAAGAGGAGGAGGAAAGACAGGGACTGGTGCATAGCAATACTGCTCACCTCCACGCCCTCCAAGGGGCTGGGCATAGGCGGTCCTTCTCCCTTGGGGCAGAACACACACTGCAATTAAAACCTGGCCCTTTGAGCGAGCAGGGTCGGCTGGAGCGAGCGGGGACAACCGGAGTGAGCAGGGCCGGAGAGAGCAGGGCCGGACGGAGGGAGCAGGGCAGAACGGGGATGGCCAGGGCAAGGGGAGCCAGCTGGAGTGAGCGGGGTCGAGCGGAGCGAGCAGGGTTGACTAGACAAGGAAAAAACAAACAAACAAACAAAAACCCAAACCTGGCCCCTAAAGAATGTCTCAGTGATAACCTTAAGGAACCTGCTGAAGGTCTGATCTAGGATGTTCTCCCTCCAAAGGCCCATCAAAGCTTAGTCCTTAGGCTGAGACACTATTAGGAAGTGGCAGAATCTTTTGAGGCAGTGCCTCTCAGGGCTGGGTCATCGGCAGCGAGTCATGGGCCGAAAGGAATAGAGCCAAGCAAACACAGACACAAGTTTCTGAAACCAGGAGCTAGCATCTCCTACTCTTCTTCATTAGCAGTTTTTGCACGTATCCTTTTTCTCACAGATGGATGGCCAACTAAGACTCCACATACAAGTGTTGGAAGGGTGAGTTGTGCATGTAAAGGAAAAGAAGCCAGAGATTTAGAACTTAAAAGATTAGGGAGACCATGCCAAGGGTGGGATACTCACACCACTTTATTCATATACATTTACATATATTCATATGTATACACACATACAATATGTTTATACATATAAACATACACATGTACTTACATATGCACTTACACATACACATATACACTTAGACATACACATACACTTATACATCTATACACAAACATATACACTTATACATATACACATACACTCACACAAATACACTTACATATACACATACATATACACATATACTTACACATATGCACATACACTTACACATATGCACTTACATATACACTTACATTTACACATACACTTTCACATACACATACACTTAATTCATTTCTCAAAATAAGTACCTCAAGGAAAATGGGTATTTTTTTTAACAATTGCGTTTAACTAAATCAAGGCTTCTTAAATTTCAGATGTTGGATCAGCGATAGAAGAAAAAAAAGACATTTGCTACCTCAGAAATTAAATAGTAAAATCCTGACTAAAAATCAAAGAGGGGACTTTTCAAACATCTAAAGAAGCCATCATCTAAGGCACAAAATATTTTTCTTGATAAATTCATTTCTGAGAGCTGGGAAAATTAGTAAAGATATAAGAAATTTATTTCCTGTGAAGTCAATGAGATAAGATGTGGTAATTCTGACTAATGAAAGTATCAAACAGGAGCACAGACAATGCTCCCAGAGTAAGAAGCATGCAGACTTTACAGAGTCTCTATTCCAAGAAGACAGCCTCAAAGAAGATTCTTCTTCTTTTTTTTTTTTGCTACAATTTTTGTTATTTTATGTATTCATTTTATTTTATTTTATTCTATAAATGTGAGTGTTGTGCCTACATATATCTGTGGGTACCACATGTATGTCTGATGCCCCGAAGAGATCAAAAGAAGACACAGGCTCCCTGGAGCTGGAAGAAGGGGTGGCTGTGAGCTACTGTGTGAGTGTTAGGAACAAATCCAAGTCCTTTGCAAGAGTGACACGTGCTCTTAACCCTGGCACCATCTCCCCAGCTTCTAGTCTCACTCTTTTTTTTTTTTTTTTTTTTTTTTCAAGACAGGGTTTCTCTGTCTAGCCCTGACTGACTGTCCTGGAACTCACTTTGTAGACCAAGCTGGCCTCGAACTCAGAAATCCACCTGCCTCTGCCTCCCGAGTGCTGGGATTAAAGGCGTGCGCCACCACACCCGGCTAGTCTCACTCTTTTTATGACAGGATAGTTCCATAAAACCTGTCCTAATTCTTTTGAGCACAGGCCATTCTTTAAGCACAAATCCTAGCCGTTCCTATAACTCAGAATTACAATGTTGCAGATAATATTATCTTTTTATTGTATGTATAATAAGGCAATATCTGATTCTGTCTAGCATATAGCTCATTGTAAATTTACTCAGAGGGAGAGGGAAAATCTTCCCATGTTCTGGAGCCCAGGTAACAATGGAGGGGTTAGCAAATTTCTGATGCTGTCAAGGACAAAGCCTAGCTGCCATTACCAACATATCTGACAGACAAGTCTGTGCCAAGTACAGGTGAGTGTCAGCGCTCCAGCATCCGTCCACAAAAGCCACATTTGATGGACTTACAATTGCAAAGTCTAATTAATATTTTCCATTTGCCTTTTCTTTGTAACTTTGCTTCCAAGTCTATCCTTCTCTCCTGAAGGAAAACCAACAACAAACAAAGCCAAAAACCAACCAACCAACCCAACATGAGGTCCAAGTCTTTAGCCAAGAGCTTGGCTTGCCTCTGCTTAATGTTAACAGAAAAAAAAAAAGAATTATAGAAAACTTAGTACAATAGATCCAACCCATAAGTCTCCCTTAAAAGCTTCTAGAAGGTTCTATGACCTCAGGCAGCCAGTTTCTGCTCACTGCCAGTCTAATGTTTGGAAAATTCTTTTTCCTTAATGCTTGACCACAGCCGCATGAAATCAACTCCCTTTCTCCCAAGGCAACAAGAAGTAGTTTTTATTCCTTCTGCAGTCTAGAGGCATCTTGACACATGTTAAAGACTATCCTTGTTCTTCCTCAGAGTCTATTATTCTGGGGGCTAAGCCCACTGGTTAGTTAATGTGAACTCCAGTACAATATGGCTAGACAACCTCATTCAGTAATGATTGAATTCACCCCCATTAGCCACCTTGTTTTCATTAAGACACAGATACCTTCTCAGATGCCCAGGTTCACACACCAAGGTGCTGAAATCCTCTCAAACAGCATGGGGGGGGGCCACTTACCTTGCATCCCAGTTTCCTCCTTCCTTTTTATTCATTAATTTATAAACAGTCATTCTGAACTATAGCTGAAGTGTGAAAACAGCACATTTTACATGACTTGATAAACTCAAGTGTATGCAGATGTGCGTGGCCATCCTTTATCCCCCCAAGTTTCTCTCACTCCTTTCTTTGTGTCCTCACCTTTGGTTGGAGGGAGGAAGGGTGGCTGAGAACACTTGGCACAGAGAGCTGACCTTTTCTCTGCATGCTTCTCATGCGCTTTCCCATCAGAGAGAAGTTCGAGTGTCTGACTCCTTTATTATTTTTGTTAATTTTTGTTTTCCTTTTTTTGATGTTTTACTGTTTATTCCAGACTGTGACTCGTGTGCTCTTGTTTCTAATGCTATTCTTCTGGTGCTCCTATTTTAGAGAAAATAAGGTAAACACCTCTCCCAGGAGAATTTCACTAAGAAAGATGTAATTATTTGTCAATATCTTTATATCTCTAAATTTCCTGCTTATAACTTTTAAAATTCTTTAAACCATTTTATGTTTATATAATATGTTAAGTAACATATTATAATGTCTATTGTGATAATTTAATACGTTTATACAGCATATGAGGATTATACCAAGGTAACTACAAATTTTATGTTCTTAAACATTTGTCATTTCTTTACATCAGGAGCTCTGACTCCTCTCTTCTCTCTCTTTATAAGACAAGCTGTAAACCCTATACATCCTACTGTGCTGTGGCCCCTAAGAACTAATTCCTGTTTAACTCAATTTTCCCACAAATCCCATTAAAATCCCTCAATTCCTCTCTGTCACTCACTGTTGTTGCTGTGGTCAAATTCCCAACAGATGCAACTTAAGGGGGAACTCTCTCTCCATTCACCATTGGAAGGTTCAGCTATTATCTCTCAGCCCCAGGAGCTAGGGAAGAACAGCCTGCTGTGGAGAGCGGTGTGGACGCCAGCTATGTCAGCTGTTTTTGGCCTTACTGTCCTTGGCCTCTCTCCAGGAGTTGTCAGTGGAACACACGGTGGCCCTGCTTTTAATGTTTAGAGGGGACTTCATGCAGGTCATGGCTGTGATGGTTAATCTCAGTTGCCAACTTCGCTGTATCTGGAGACATCTTAGATCAAGCTGCTAAGGTCACTTTTGAGGGATTTACTTCGATAGGTTATGTGTTATGGGAGGACCTGTAGGGAGACACGCAGCAGCAGGAAAATCAAGAATGTCAAAGGCACAGGGGTGTCGCTCACAGGGAGAGGTGTGGCACCTGTTTTCTATCCAGAAGGCTGGGAATGGATGAGATGAATAGGCTGGCAACCTCTGTATGTCCTGACCATACTGGGTCCCCTGGATGTCTGTGTTTGTCTTCAGTCAATCATAGCTCTATCCTCCCTGAGACCCTCATAGGGAGCACTGTTCACCTTGAGTTGGCTTCCTCTGTTAACCTATAGAACCTGTCTTTATGGAAGATGTGACTTGAACTTTATGAGTTTCTATGTAATCAATAATGCCTTAAGCTTTATTGTACGCATCATGTAATTTATTGTAATTATCATGAGGAAAAAAATATGTCCAAATTGTGTGGTGCTTAAACATGCCTGAAATAAACTGTCCAGTGTCAGACTCTTGAAGACTAAACAAAAACTAGTTACCCAGTAGCGTTAAACTAAATTTTATTCTTGCCTCCCCTAGACTAATACTCTGCTGGCTGTGGTGTTTGCAGAGACCCCCACAAAGACCCTTTCTAAATATGTCTGGCACTCTCCATTGGAAACCTAGATAAATAAAAGGTAGAAGTAAGCTTTGATTTTTTTTTTTTTTGCCTGGTTACCTTCATGCTGTGCTAGCAAGTTCATCCACCCTGCTGGTGTCTTTCTGTGCCTACTGCTGCCTTGCTTTGCTGATGTTACTACCCTGCTTCTTAGAGTTGAAGAACAGTGGCTCTCCATGAACCCTCGAACAGGCCTATCAGAGCATCACAGTAGGACTGCAGAGGCATCTGGCCTCATGTGGACTGTATCACAGGAGACGATCTAGTAAATGTTCATTTAATATCTATTTTTCCTATCTGCTCTATTCCTCTAGAGAACCCTGAGTAATATAACTGCTAACTGGGAAGCGAAGGATAGGAAATGATGCCTCTGAGCTGCTGTTCTCTCTCTCCCTCCCCTCCTTTTATTCTTCTGTCTCAGTCTTAGGCCATGGATGGTGCAGCCTTTCAGGATGGATCACTCCCCACAAACACCCAAGTCAAAGCTATTTGGGAATTCCTCTGTATCTGTCTGTCTCTGTCTCTGTCCCTCTCTCTCCTCGCCTCTGTCTCTCTCTCCCTGTCTCCCTTTCCCTCTCTCTCTCTCTCTCTCTCTCTCTCTCACACACACACACACACACACACACACACGTATGTATCACCAATTTTTAAGGAGCTACTCAATTGGTTCAAGCTTCTGATGAAGATTATACTTTGTATCATCTCCAGCCTCTAGATATAGATATGACTCATCTAACATCTGCATCTGTGACATCAATGTTTCTGGCGACCACAAGTGAATGAAACAATGTTGTCCTGTCTGCTTCTATGCTTGGCTTCCCCTTCCCCCCTTAACATACTGTCCTTCAATTGTATTCTTGATGCTAAAAGGAAGAAATGTACGATTTCTTGTCTTTCGGTCATTGAATAATATTCCACTGTTAAATGAGCCACATGCCCTATGGTCAACAAGGAGATTAACTCCCTGTGTTGTTACTAGGAATGGTGCAGAAGTAAAGAATGGGCTGAGACTTTCAGGAATGTTCTCTTAGCGGGTGAATGGCTTTTGTATATAGAATGACCATGTATGCCTTGGGACTACTTTGTGGGCTCTGTGAATTGTGTGATTTTTTTGACCCTCAAAGATGTCTGTATCTAAGACTGATAGTAGTGATGGGATTTAGAAACACAGATTTCATGGATGTAATTAAGTTTAAAATCTAAAGAGATCATCTTAGATTATACGGGTATCTGCTAAATCCTGTGATCTATGCCTTTATAGAATATATAGAGGCAATTTGAAATACAGATGAGAAAAAGGGAAATGATGTTATAAGCCAAGCAACACAGCCTTAGACGAAAACCTAAAGACAGAGGATAAAATCCTCTCCTAGCAGCTCTTGCTAGTGTTTTGATTTCAGATTTCTGGTCCTTGGGATGTGAGAGAATAACATTCCATTGCCTAAACAGTTATAGATAAATATGTGTATGTATACATGTGTGTGCACATGTATGTGGAGGTAGCATAAGAGCCCAGAAGATAGTACTGGGTCTCCTGGAGCTGAAGCTATGGGTGTTGTGAGCCATCTGCACAGGTGCTGAGAACAGAATTCCTGTCCTCATGTCGTCCCCGTGACTGAGCAGCAAATTTTCCTAAAATGGCTGAGACATCTCTCTAGCCTCTTTCTCGGTCTATTGTAAGTCTATGTTGGCATGAGGACATTGAAAGTCTGACTGTATTCTTTCCATGTGATGATTTTACCACTCCTAAGCCATTTACTAAGGAGTGCATTTTTTTTGTGCCTAGATTTGAAATATATTTTATATGTGCTATACTTTTAATTGATATACAAGGCACTGCTTTCTTTTTATGGAATAACTCCATGACATGCTGAAATGCAAGTCAAGGAAGCAACACTATCTTCTGGGTGCTTGTGGTTCAATTTCTAAATTAGTTTTACAATAGTATGATCCTCAACTATAGTTTAAGAAGGTTTAGTTCTTACTGAAATTGTAATGGAAGTTATTTTGCATTTATTGACTACATTTGGGAGAGCTAATATCGTTAAAGTGTGATGACTCCCATCATCTGTTGTATCCTTACTATGTTTCCTTACTCCTTATTGTGTTTGGTCAAAAGTATGTAATTTATAACTGTAAGAGGAAGTGCCTTCATCTTCTATAACATTATAAAAAGCCCAGAACAATAAATTAGGCCAAGCACCTACAATGAGCTTAGCCACGTGGCTGGTGCTTTTCTTAGGGGCTCTGCATACAGTGATTTATTTTATTCTCACAATCAGTTCCCTACTGACACAAATTAACTAGGACTTTTCACTTTAGAGCATAGGTGGGATGCTTTGCCCACATCTTTGGGCATGTAGGCAGCTTAAGAACCACCATTTCTGCACCACGCTGCACACCCTCAAATCCCTGCCAGAGCCTTGGTAGGGTCTCTTTAAGCAGAGAAGAACAGCCGCCACCCCTTCACTGGCCTTCTCTATACTTTTCCCCTCAAGGCAGGGCAGGGTGGAAAATACAGCTTTACTCTGTCTGCGCATGGTCTTCCTGTAAGCCACTCACTTGCGATGCAAGAGGAAGCAGCCTTCTTGCTCAGAGATTTTTGTTTTCTTTCCCCAGGAAGAGCTTGCTGTCCAGACCGCTTTGTTTCTAGCCCTTTCATTAATCCCCCATATATTACACCTGACAGAGTTACCGCTGTTTGTTGACAGGACTCTCTGGCCTCCAAACATCAAATGCATGATGTCCCTATCAAACTTGACACCTGTTTTTCATTCCCAGGCATTGATTTTTTTCCACATGCTAGCCGGCATATTTCATGGGAGGGAAAAAAAAATAATAAAACTTGTTAGCACTATCTGCAAGATATCGATTGCAGGTGCACCAAATTCCCTCCTGAAATTTTACAGCCTTAATCTCCAGGAGGTTCTGACACTGATCTTCAACCAGGCGAAGATTTAAGAGACTAATCACCATGTGCCAACTAAAGTATTTGCTACCAAACAGCCGGCAAGGCCTGCAACTTACATCAAAATCAGGACAGAAATAAGCAGTCAGCAGCCCTAATGGTTTCCAAAGACAGAGTCAGAATTCTTACCAAGTGTATGCTTTTAGGAGAAGGGTTCTATTAGGAAGAGAAAGGTCATTGACTCTAGTGAAGAACATACTACAATTATGCTGTTAATGGACACAGTATCTACAGAATCAAACTACTCCTAATGACTTATTATATCCATAGATTAGTGCTATTAGCCCTCAGTAGAGAAACTTATTCTTTTTTCAGTCGATGGTAATTAACCCAGAGACCCACAACTGGTCAGGGTGCGGAGAATAAGACTACAAAATGTTCAACCCTACACGGGCATCTTTATCATGTCCCCTCATCTGGAGGCTCTGGGATCATTGCAGAAGAGGGGGCAGTAGAGTTTAAGAGCCAGAGACAGCCATTGAGTACACAGAAATGGGGTTTTCTAGACACGGCTGGATGGTTGTACGCAAGCACAGGCATTGTGGCAACGTGTGTAAGACCTGAACAAGCTCAAGGCAGATACAAAGCCCAGCTTGGGGGAGGGGAGATGGGCACGAAGTCCCAGCCCAAGCCGAGAAGATAAACTCGAATTTCCTATTTGCAATTTGAAGATGTACAAGGCTCATCACCATGTCTAACCAATTATTTTCCTAAAGCTGTAGGAAACCTATTCATTCCTCTTCGTCTATTTTGTCTTCAGTCTGAATTTTAAAATGAAGCTCTCCCCGTGAAGTTAGATTTTCAGAGGCTTGGCTCGTTTCTGTTTCGGAATCTTTCACCTAAAAATTCTGTTCTGTGTAGGATGTTTCCTTAAAGTGTGACGGGTTATCAGGTATCCTTATAGACATATAGATTTGGCAAATGCCATTCGCAGAAATAGGCAAAATCCGATCTGATTAAATAGAAATCTCGAGATGACTTACAGTGTTATTATCTTGCTGCTGTACATATTTCCATACAAAATAAATCCAGAGGACTGCGACACCCTTATAACTTTCCCATGCCAGAGCTTCAAAGACTCCTGTTTTCCTAATGGGTACATTGCTCATTCTAGATAAAAATGAAGGAGGACTAATTATCAAGCCCTCCTCTCTCAGTAGAAACTGAATGCAATTGTGAACATAAAATAATTCTCCACCTCACATATTTATTCAAAATGATAAAAAGGTTGGATTTCATATCACTTGAATTCTGAAAGACTAATCTTTAAATGGATACATCAAGATTTAATTAGCTTTAGCAGTGTTTTATGTACTTTGTTAAAAGCACATTTTGTTTTATTACAAAGAGATAAGCATTGACAACTCAGGAAAATGTTCTTTATTTCATAGACATGATACAGCAGAACATACACTGAATCCAAGGAATAACCATTTTTGATTAATAAGTATCAATAATCTGGGCTATCTGCTACCTATATTTTTCAAAACTTCTCTGATAAGTGAAATAGCTTAGTTATGAGTATGATAGCTGCCCCCAAAGTTAACACCGCATAGTATAAGACAGGAACAAATGAGCCAAGTTTTGAAATCAACATGCTTCGGTCTATTTTAAGCACACTGCTATTTAGCGACATGCAAACAACCAGACATTGTAGGCATGCTATACCATACAGTGGATATCACTGTTCCCTGTACTTGATGCTCAGCGTTATGCATGATTTTTAATTCTTCCCTACTCCATTCTTTATAATAATAAACATACATTATTTCACATCCTCAGACCTAGGTAATCTCGGATCAAATATATTTGGTAAACAGTTCATATGTCCTGAAATTGTAATATTTGTGTATCAGGTTGACAAGAGGTGGTTTGTGCTGGTTAGTGTTTGCAGTCAACTTGACACCACAGAGTCACCTTTAAAATTGGAACCTTAATTCAGAATTGCCTGATTAGAGTTTGCTGTGCCCATGTCTGTTAGGAATGGTTTTGACTTGGAGGGCACAGCCAACTGTGCACAGAACCAGCTCTTTCTTGGCAGGCTACCTTCTGCCAAGAAAGCCGGTGGGGCATCGGCCAGAACGTGGCCAGGAAGCAGCTTTCCTTGAGTTCCTGACTTCCCTATATGCTGGGTCACAACCTGGAAGTATAAACCAAATACACTCTCTCCTCCCTAAATTTTAGCTGAAGCGTTTTATTGTAGCTGTGGCAGCCTCTCTATAACCAGTATTACTGCTCACTGTATTTGTCTTTGATTCCTAACGTATGATTTTGAATCCCCTTAT
Source organism: Mus minutoides (assembly GCA_902729485.2). NCBI lineage: Eukaryota > Metazoa > Chordata > Mammalia > Rodentia > Muridae > Mus > Mus minutoides. The sequence goes on along the minus strand of CACVCL010018689.1, from coordinate 10,972 downwards.
ACACATATCTTTCTATTATAGTCAGTGTGCGCCCTCATATTCAAACATTATCAGATTTAAAAATACTTGGGGAAAACATGCCTCTGTATAGAGGCATGTAAAAACTATTCTCTGGCTCCCATTCTCTGAGCACTAGAGAGTCATGGCTGTTTTTGCAGGGTCCTTTGTATTGTGTGCTCTAAATGTATCCATTGTTGTCTGGATGTGTACAGGTTTGGTGTGAACACTGTACCACTTTATGTGACAGTTTTTATACATCTTCAGATTTTGGTAACTATGTCGGAACCTGGGATTGACCCCCAAGGACACCAAGGGACAACTGTGCTGATGCTATAGGTGCTGAAGAGTTACACTGTAAATCCCTCTTTGAATTTCTGCTCTGCCCCAAAGGGTTTGTGGTCCTGAATATGCTAAAGGAAATTGACAGGAAGGTGAGGTTTGATACTATGTGTTTCCTTTCTGCGTTCCCCCTGAAAGGCTGAGTAATCTTTGACCACTGACGTGCCATAAAGTTGGAATCCAGAGGTGATCTGGGAGACCTCGGTGGAGACAATACTCAGTGAACTGTCCAGCATCTAGGGAAGTCAGGAACTCAACCTCTGACCCTGCACTGTGCTGTGTGAGCCCCGGGGAGGTGCCTCACAATGTCTCTGTGGATGCTGGAGGATGTCTGATTGTCTTGTCTCCTGGCTGTGAGCTCTTGCCTATGTCCTTCCACTGAGGAGCTAAGTCTGTGATTAGGGACGTGTGCTCAGTCAGCCACTGAGACAGCTACCTCTGGCCCCTTAGCCCTGCTGTACTTTCTCTCCTGCAGTCATGTATTTGTGCCTTAGGCATTAGGGATGTTCCCAGGGATTAGATCTGGAGGACTACATAACGGGTCCACGTGGGCCTGCAACCAGACCCACAGAAGAAAGCCCTGGACTAGAGTTGGCCCTAAAGCCACACCCATCGCCTTCTTTCCATCATCAGATCCTTGCCTTACCCGGAAAGGCTCAGATCATTTTGCTCTCCTGTCACTCACTTAAAACCTGTAGCCTTGGGTTTTACACCTCAGGACAGTTTACCAAGTTACGTTTTTTTTTTTTTTTTTAAAGAATTATTTTCATGTTACGCGTATTACCATTTTGCCTTCAAGTATGCCTGTGTACCATAGGACCTGGAGACCACAAAGGTCAGAAGAAGACATTGGATCCTCTGGAACTAGAGTTGCAGTTGTGAGCCGCCATGTGGATACAGGGACCTGAACCTGGGTCCTCTGCAAGAGCAGCCAGTGCTCTCAACCGCCCAGCCATCTCTCTATCACACATTAAGAGCAAATCTTGTTCTTTCCCTGATCTGATGCCAACTACTGAAATAATGTGGTCTCTGCATTTTATTCTTGCAAAATAGTCTACAGTCTACGAAATACGGACAGCAAGTGAATGCTTTCCATGAGGGTATTTACCCTTTACAAGATGCTATACAAAGAAGACACGATAAACCCAGAAATAATCCTCTCAAGGTACCGGGTCAGACCAGTTTTCCAGGGTGACCAGGAGGGAGCATTTCTTCATTGTCCCTCCAGGGATGACCTTTATGTTTCAATGAAAGGCAGGAAGAGTGACAGCCAGTTCTGATGTTTTCAGGACTGAGATAATCAGCTTTTCTTGTCTTCAGAGCTTAAGGTCACTTAAGTCAGCTCTTTTCAAACATTTTATCAAAAGTCATACTGGCAGCAGACTCCAGAGAACAAAGAAGCCTGGCATGCTATTTTAAGAAACTGACTGAAACCATGAAATTTCTCAGAAGATCCCAAATTTTTACCATAAAATACATGCTTTAAATTATGTTCCGTAGAAAGTTCTCCCAGTACAAAAGAGCATTGGCCATTGTTTTTTGTCTATTAAGCCTCCTGTGCTAGAGAGTCCCTCTTCTAACATTTGAAATGAGACATGGGCTGGATATGGAAGTAGACGCGTAGGGAAAGGAATGATATAGCAAGATGTGAGCTTTTAGGCTTTGAAGTCTAAAGGATTGGTCCAGACCGGAAGTCTACTGCTGTGGTCTGCAAAGCATGTTGTCAACCACTCATTATGATTAAGGCACTCTACCAGTTTGGATGGCGGATTACACAGTCAGTCACTTTACTGACAAGCCATGAAACTATCACACTAGTCTTAATCTAAAGACCCCTTTGCCAAAAAACAAAAATAAAACAAAACCAAAAACCAAAACCAAAACCAAAAATCCCACACCCACAGCTGTATGACAATATAAATGACAATCCAAACTATAAGCTGTCCATTTGGCCATAGAGACACTAATGGATGGACGCCAACAAGATGATAAGGCTTGACAGCAGTCTGGCTATTTAAATTATCAGTTGCCCAAGGGAAAATTAGCTAATAAGATTAACAGATCACTGAAAGAGGCAGGCATTATAAACAGAAAACCAAACCAAACCATGGAGTTCATGTGCATATAGGTATGAAAAGGTTACTTCTTCTGCCTTCACAACCCACAAACCAAACTGGGGTGCCTAAGGGCCAGAAGGGTCTTGCCTGCGTTTGTCTGCCTTAGTTGACAGGAGAGCTGATAACCCACAGGCACAGATAAACCTTGCCTTAGCACTTCTACACTGAAATTAGAGATTATAAAAAGGATTTTATTAAAGACACGATAAACCCAAAACCCAGAAAATGGTTTGTGTAAAGGGATTCTATGTGTGTGTGTGTATTCTGATAATATATCTTATTAATTATCCACATGGTACATTATTCCACGTAATTTTTAAAATGTTCAATTATAGTTGGCTTCTATAATTAAAAAGCCCTCTCTCTGATTAAAAATAATGAGTTTCTCAGAAATTGCCCCGTGCTGAATTTTTTTTTTCATTTAATTTTTGAAAGAATTTTCTACTGCTTTTGCAAGTCCATGACCAGTAGGACCTCGCAGACCCTTGAACATTATGAATTATTGCTAATGTTCTTAGTTATCCTCCAGAACTTAATGATAGGATCCTCTTCCTGACGATTCCACAACCTGAGTCGTAGAACGTGGAGGGATCAGGCTGGTGCTACATAGAAGCTCCACCCCCACTGGCTAGCTCCACCCCCACTGGCTAGCTCCACCCCCACTGGCTGGCTCCACTCCCACTGGCTAGCTCCACCCCCCACTGGCTAGCTCCACCCCCATTGGATAGCTCCACACCTCCATTGGCTAGCCCTACCCCCACTGGCTAGCTCTTATACTGCTAGAAGTCGCCAGGCATGGTGCTGGGGGCAGATCGTCATCAGTCTTATCCAGATGTGAACACTGATGACAATAGTGTCATTGATGTTATGGGAGTTCCCATCTTTTGGTTAGATTTAAGGACCGCCCTGCAAAGTAGAGCCGATGCATCATTAATGAGGCCAGGAGGCCATGACTAGCTAGATCGCAGGCCCTGGGGAAGCACTTAATACTAATCTGCTAAGTGGACGACATAGTATTAAAAAAAATTCCTATTTATTGTTAAATCCATTGGTGAATGCCTCTCTCAAATCTTGTCTGTTTGCAGTAGATGATGATCAATGCAGAAACTTATAGCTGGTCAGCCTGCAGAGAATATGAGACTCTGGGACATCAATAGCACACAACACTATCACCACCACCACCACCACCACCATTGTGGAAGCTGGAGCACGAAGACTGGAAAAACCAGAGGCAGTGGAGGACTACGGTGAAAACAGTATATTATGAACACAGCAGGATATCAGCAATATGAACCCATGGTGGTTATGACAGCATGCACAAAATAAAAGAAAAAAAAAAGCCCTAGGATAGAAGAGAAAAGTGGTTCCTAGTGGAATTGCTATTGGGGACTAATGGTTGCCAGAAAAAGGAGACCTGGCTTTCTTTAGGTTGTGCCCCTGAGAAGCTACCTATGAGCCTACAGATGGCCCGAGGTCAAGGCACATTCCAGCATCACTTAACACTAAGTGGATGTGGTGGGTTTACAACAAAAGAAAATTAAGAGGAGGGAGTAGTGGGGGAAGATTACAGGAAGAATGAGAATGAGAATGGACTTGAAGAAACATTCTGTGGAATTCTCAAAAAATAACAAAAGTAGTCCTATGCATTTGAACTATTTATATCACAATTCAATACATATTTTGTTTCTTTCTTTCTTTCTTTCTTTTTCACAAAGGAAAATCATATCACTAAGTCCAGTTCTAGGAAAACAGTGGATGCAATTATCTATCCGAATATCAGTTGACAGCAATGAACTCTGAAAATCAAGTTAATAGCAAGCTCTTGAGATAAGAGCCATGTAAAATTATATATACAAACTTAAACTTGGAAGTGCTGTTTGAAAACTATACCTATGACTCTCAGTCAAATACGGACAGTAAGGCAAAACACGGTCATTTAGAAACCTAAGTGAGACTGTATGTAGCTGTAGTTGACTAATCCACTTTAATCTCTCCCGGCTGCGGAGCAGAGCATGCATACCTCACTACTGCCCCAGTGCTCTGGATTCTTGAACGAAACACACACACATACAGCTTTCTATTTTAATGTACCTTAAACAGCTCAGTGGATGAGCCACTCCCAGACCTCCATGTTGCTAACACTTCCCCCCTCTGATACTCCTGAAGTGTTAATTAGTAAAACCTATATTCTATTTTTGCTACCTCCTCCAGATGTTTCCCTTGCCCAGGAAATCTAAAGTCCTGACTCTCTGTCTCCCTGACCAACCACTGGCCGCCTGCAACTTGACTTACTAACCAGGACCAGCTGGGGGCAGGGACCCTCGGAGTCTCACATGCGAAATTCTCATGTGATTCCCAAATAACCCAAAGCCACAACAACCGTATAACGCTGTGTGGTGCAGTGTCAGCGTGTGCCACCCTCAGCACCCCTTCTTTACACGGGATGGAGGCCTCCTGAGCTTTCCCCCTGTGGACAATCTTTCAATCCTCCTACCCTCAGGTACCAAGGGGCAGAAACCCCATAAAATGAAGATAGCATCAGCCTTACTGACAGAGAAACATGGGTTAGGTTCCACAAAGAGGTAGCCTCCTTCCCAGGAAGGCCCTGTTATGATTTCCAACAAGCTCATGTCCCTTTGGGTCAGTTGATGAGGAATCAAAGAAGCTTAAAGAATATAGTGGATTCAAGGCTCTCCTTCCACCATGTTGGCATATACCTTGGGTTGCAATGTTTAAGCAGCAAACACTTGTCCTGCGGAGACATCTTGCTGGCCCTCACTAAGTATTTTATAACAAGCTTTCCAAATTAGTATATGGAAGGACAGTCACTGGATGTTGTTGCTCTGGGGGCCCCAAGGCTCTACATTGTATCTCAGAGGCCCTCTGACAGCTGTTGATAGCCACAATCCCAGCCACCAATAATCTGAGCTTTCCTGGATAAAACCAGATCCCATTTTTACCGTAACAAAGGGCTCTGCAGATGCCAACAGAACCCATGCTGGGAAGTTCCTGAAAGTTCTCAGAGCTTGAAATTTAAAACATAATAGACCTGTAAAGAATTTCTCCCAAAGGTGTGTCATTTAGATTATGCATACCTCTCCAAGGCACAGGCCAATATGTGAGAAGTGTTATTGCCTGGGTGATTGTCACTTCTGCTTCCTTCAAATGCTCCCGACAAACAAAACCACCAAAGAAAAGCAGAAGAAGAATTCTAAAACAATAACCCTCAAGTCAACATAAATATGCCTTAACTGAGCCAATAATGTAACAAATATACACTATGAGCCCACAATGTCTTCTGTTGATTAAGCAGAGACACCACAACCCCACACTGAGAGTGTACCACACTTTTAAATGCTTTAAAAGTTCCTGTTGTTTTAGACATGATTTTGCTTTATTGGAGAGGTTTTTCTTTGTTTGCTTTTGCAATAACGTTTTGTTGGGATTATAGGCATGCGCCATTACATATGATCATCAATCTTTTGCAAAGTATTTTCACCTCAGTAGAAAATCTCCTGGGGGAAAATCCTGGACAACTGAAGAAGGTAGGTTTTTCTCACCCCTGTACTTTTGAATATTCATAAGATCTAGACAACTGTTTTTCTTCTCATGCATTTAGAAGCACAACTTACACCAGTATTGAATACAAAAACCTGGTCCTAAAACATTCAACTGAATGAATCCTGATGTGATTCAAATGAAATAAATGCTCATTTAAACAAAGAAATGGGGATGCCTCTTAACCTCTGCTATAAGCATGAAGGAAGGGATGGGCAAGGGGGTAGGCTTACTCAGGCACAGGGGAATTGGTACAGAACCTTCTGATGTTGTTTGTCATACAGAGCTTAATAAAAACGGCTACTTGGGATTACTGCCCACAGTTAATTATATGTGACTTGTAGATATTAAAATTTGTGATCAGGGCTTCTACAAGGATGAAACTTCTTACGTGTCAATCAATTCTTGTTACTCTAGATTCCAGGGAGAAAAATAGCAAAGTCTGAACTGCCTGCCACCTTTTAAACAAAAATCAAGGTTAATCCATGAGAACCATGGAGGTCAACGTTTCTATCTGCCATGAACTTGAAGTCCGTGCTATGAAGGTCAAGTGCCTCTGATCACCCTCATTTAGCAGAGATAAAGGTCATTTTCCACAGTTGCACACTTTAAGCATACTGCCCAAGGACTAAAGCATACGGGAAAGGTACTAGAAATCATGACCTAGAAAGAAGTATGACCAACTCATGCCAGGATCTACACGTTATTCTGAAAATACACAGGAGGATATTGCTTTATACACACACACACACACACACACACACACACACACACACGCTTTATATGCATACATATATATATATATATATATATATATATATATATACACATATATTTTAATATAGACAAAACAAAAAACTCTCAGAAGTTGGAGTTACGCATATTTCCTATTCTTGCACATAACAGGCAGATTCAGACAAATTAAATATTATGTCCAAAATCACAGAAACAGTAAGTGACAGAGTTAGGCCATTTTGCTAATCCTGGTTGTCAACTCAGCACATCTGGGAAGAAGTTTCATCAGTTGAGGAATCGCCTCCATCAGATTGGCCTGTGGGCGTGTGCATGGGGCATTTTCATGATGGCTAATTGATGTAGGAGTCCACAGTCGGCTGTGGGAGGTGCCACCTTTGGGCAGGTTGTCTTGTGTCGCATAAGAAAGCTGGCTGAACATGAGCAAAACCCAGAAAATATAAACCAATAAGCACCACTCCTCCTGGCCTCGGCTGCAGTTTCTGCATCTTGGTCCCTGCCATGAGTTCTGGCCCTGGCTTCTTGTAGAAACCAAATAAACCATTTCGGTCACCAAGTTGCTTTGGTTCAGTGTCCTATGACACGAATAGAGGAGCAAAGGAGAACTGTCACCTACCAGCTTTACAAAGGGGTCAGCATTCCAGTGAGGCCCACATAAAGCAGAGAGGACTGGTGACGGGATCTTTAGGGGGCCACCAACCATTCTGTGCTCTGTAAGAACCCGAAGCCTCTCGTAAATACGGCCTTCACCACTTCTCTAAGCAGAGCCATTTGGGATGTGATTATTGTTGCTATTATGGATGGAAAAATTACATGAGCATTGGTGAGCACAAGTGTCGGCAAGTGAGTGGCAGGCAGGGCTAGAAGCCTTACCACCTAATACATAATCCACAGCCCGGCCACTAAATCCTGCTTTTTGTGATGGGGCAACACTCGTGAGACTGGGCTACTATTAATCTTTAATGAAACCAAATGTCAACTATACCATTCCGAGTCATCACTCAGCTGCAAGGATAATGTTCGGTATACATCCAACCTCAAGACCACACACTCATATATAAAGGCTGAAACAAATCCAATTTCCTTTCTATAATTACATAAATTATTTTTAACATGCCGCAACAGCTTTACATGAGAAAGGAAAATTAATTTCCCTACCAATATGTGCTCAGATGTCTCCCCTCTCCTTCAGGAGCTGGTTTTCTACAATTGTGGACTATTTTCCTTTTCATAAAGAATTCTTACAAATCGTGATGTCATCCTGATAAGTGTTTTATTGCCTGTCCATCAGGAACAGATGTCTCCTTCTGCCAGAGGCTAGGGACAGGAGTAAAGAAACAGCCACCAGGCAGTTTGAGGCTGCTTGGACCAGCTCAGCTGGCTGCTCGCTCCTTCTACCACCGGGACAATTTCTTTGCAAAGTGTTTCTTACAGGTTTTACCCAGATCCATCCAATTAACACTAATAAGGACAATATTTTATGAGGATCTTGGCCAAAAAGTTATATTATACCATTCCTTAGCAAAAGTAAAAATGATGTCAGAAAATACACAAATTTGGGCCAAAGCCCCCCCCCCCCAACTATGGCTTTGTGTATGGCTTTTGTAGAGCCTAGAATAGTTCGTTCTTTCTTTCTTTCTTTCTTTCTTTCTTTCTTTCTTTCTTTCTTTCTTTCTCTCTCTCTCTCTCTCTCTCTTTCTTTCTTTCTTTCTTTCTTTCTTTCTTTCTTTCTTTCTTTCTTTCAGGTAAAAGACTGTTCTTTCAGTTCTTCAGTACTTCACCCTGACTCTTCTCAAGCCGGATGGCTTTTAGCGACACCTCTATTAAATAACCACTTTCTCCATATCATTTTCTCACCTCTATGCCCATCTATCCTAGGGCTGTGTCTAAATTCCTGCTTATGGAGCGGTGAGCACAAATTTCTTATACATTTCTGATAAATGGAAGTCAAGAAAAAAATTGTTTAGCTGCCTCCAACTCTAACAGGATGCTGCTGAGGGTACCTCAGTGAGAAAGCTTGCCTAGGAGGTGGAGGCCCAGGACAACTCAGAGAGAAGATGCATGCCTAACACATGGGAGGTCCAGGGTCCCTGCCCCCAGAATTGAGCATGACAGTTAAAATTAACTTAAACCAAACTGAGACCTTATTTTCTTTTATAGAGCATATATTTAGAAGGTTTAAAGAATAAATTAAAAAAAAAAAACAGTATGGCTACTAAAATCATTAGGTTTCTTTCCTTTTCTTTTAATTTGGATCTTGGATCTCTTGTTTATGACAACTATCTAGACTTCAGGGTGACATGCTTAGCTATAATTCTCACTAATGGATGAGAAAGAAGCCTCGATGTAAAATAAGACACCTATTTGGATCTTTTCTCCCCCAAAAGCTCCATCTTACATGTCAAAAAACAAAATCGCTATAATTTGGAGTGATATAATTCCTACAGTTTGATGCTTCAGAAACTATAGAGAAACTTTTAGAAGCTAAAGAAGAGTTCAGACTGCCAATGTCCACACCCACTGGTCCTGCAGCCTTGAACTGGCAGCATTTATGCCTTCACTGGTTGGAAGCGGGGACAGAATGACTCAGGTAGTAATTCCAAACTGAAGGAGTTAATAGAGAATTTAGGTCACCACAAGTGGGCTTTTCTCTTATTTCATATGAATTTCAAGTTGCCTTTTTGGAGGTTTTTGTGCTGTTGAATATTTAACAGCACCTTTATTCCCATTTACAACACAGAAGAAGTGACTTGCAGCTATGGCCTGTGACGATCTCCACTCCCAACAAAAAAAAAAAAAAAAAAAAAAAAAGGGAAAAAGGGTGACGGTTGCCTCCCTGCCCTGTCCAGCTCTGCTCATTTTTCGCTGGCCTACACTGGCGGAATGAAGGGCGATCTGTTTGAGTGACACATTGGATGAAGCATCATTCCCTGGGTTGAGACAAAGAGCTTTCCAAAACGACAGAGGTGTTCACACAAAGAACAAAGATAATACTATTAGAAGGCCCTGGGATGCCAGCAAGAGTTCCCAGGAGGATCCAAGAAACGTTTTAGAGAAAATCTCCACAGTTCAACCATCTATCAGAGTTTGTGGAAACAAGACAGGCATTTCTACAGTTGCTCTTAAACCTGAAGTCAACAGAGCGGCTCCGTTTCCTAGAGCTGTAGGAGCTATCAAAGACTATGTGCCCCGTATAACCTACCGGGGGTCTAACTACTGTTTGGAAAAATTTTCAGAATTCACCGAAAGGCTCAAGTAATGAAGATCAATGTCAACGCATGGTGGTGTCTTCTCGTTCGGTAACTGAGGCTACCTAAACCGGAGCGGAAGAATCAGACACAGAAGGGAAAGTGTGCGCACCCCACAGCCCAAGCTAGAGCGGTGCTTCTCAGCCTTCCTAGTGCGGCAGGCCTTTAATACAGTTCCTCGCGGTGCGGTGACCCCCATCATAACACTATTTTCTTGGCTACTTCAGAACTGTAATCTTGCTACTTTTACGGTTCTGAATGTATATATCTGTGTTTTCCCAGTCGTCTCAGATGACCCATACAAAAGGGTCGCTGAACTCCCAAAGGGGTCGTGGTCTACAGATGGAGAACCGGTGTCCTGAAGGAAGGAGGTATAGATGAGAGCAGAAGCTAGCACAAGGAGCCAGTTCACTGTCTCCTCCCTTTTGCCTGCCTGCTTCAGGCTAGGACCAGCCCGATCTCAAGGACTGACCAAGGCCTGATCTTCTTTGGCAGATTCTGGATGACTTTATTCTAATGAACAGCGTCGAAGGACTTTGTGCTATGTCACGCACGTGGTCCTTTAAAGTTCCTGAGTCTCCCAGATACCCACAAATCCAGTACATGACCTGGGGTCATTTCTGTGAGTAGTGATTTTTTTTTCCAACAGGAAAAAAAAAATTATATCCCTATAAAGTTGACCTTCGTGCTTCCAACGTAAGATGGTGTGCTCTAATTTTAAGAGAACTTGACACAAGCCAAAGTCAGCTGAGAGGAGAGACCCTTCAAGTATTAAGGAAAATGCCTTCATAAGACAGGGATGGATGCAAGCCTGTAGGGCATTTTCTTAATTTGTGATTGATGTGGGAGGATGCAGCCCCCTGTAGGTCCTGCCATCCCTGCACTGGTAGTCCTGGGTTCTACAAGAAAGCAGGCTGAGCAAATCATGGGGAGCAAGCCAGTAAGCAGCATCCCTCC